>JAFMOD010000663.1:36688-47771 GCA_019802435.1 Corydoras maculifer | reverse complement strand
GTGAGTGAGTGAGTGAGTGAGTGAGTGAGTGAGTGAGTGAGTGAGTGTGTGCCCAGCAATAGATTGTCCTGGGTGTATCTGCCAGCACCCAAAATGACTGCAGAACAGCATTAGGCAGAAGACAATGCGTGAATGGATGAATATATATTTAAAAGTTCTCCTATGTTCTCTGTTGGTCAGCACCATCACCGAACAGGTGTCATTTGGGTGGTGGATTGTTTTGTATGTCAGTTCTGCAGTGACACTGATGTGGTGAGGGGGTTTAAAGTCTGTCTTTACAGAAAGTGTAACTGTGAGAACGTGGACAATATGAGGAGCAGAAGGAGGAGGAGAAAGGGGGAGTGGCCAAACTTGTCCCAGGTATTGTATATATAAAATGATGAAAAACAATTATGTATAACTTTTCAGCTCCAATTTTCCTTTAAATATCAAACTTTTTGCTGCAACTGAACGAAACGAACGGAAGTTTGGAGTTTGCGTTCTGTTTCAATGCTGCGTCGTTTTTACTCGAAACAAACGGATCTAAATATAATAACGTGTGTATGTATCGGGAAACTTCGCGCTCAGGTGACGATTAATAATGAATTTGGCATCGAATAAATAATTAAGAACTGAAATGTGAACGCTTATCGGAGGAAAGGTAGCGCTCAGAACGCGTCCAATCACAGGCCAGCATTCCCGAGCGCTCCTGTTCGGTAACCAATCAGAATGCAGCTGGACTTCCTGTTGTCGCTGTTAGAATATTCGCTTAGAATAATGTGCGATCGCAGAAAGCGGTGACGGCGGCATCGCTGCGTGCTGTTCACGAACGGAAGCGTAAGTGTTTAGTTTGTAAAGCCTTGTCTTTTAATTTGCTTTTCTAGCTCACGGCGTTGTGATCGGTCGCATTCTGAAACGTCTTTTAAATGAAAGGCTGATGAGATACAGTGTTGATCATGTCATCTCATCAGGCCTGTTTTCTTATATAAATACAGAAGGGATGCGGGATTCTCTGCTGGAATGTCATGTAAAAAAACGCTAAAGAATTTCAGCTGCACGAGTTTAAAAACAACAGAATAAATACAGCTGCTGTAATTCCCACAATTATAACAGAACCGACCGAGAGAGACATACAGACATACAGTACGAAGTCAGCAAAGCAAGAATTTACTGTAATATTACTAATACCGTGTGTTTATTCATATAAACTACTAATACTAACAACAACAACAATAATAATAATACTATCAATAATCATAACAACAATAGCAACGATAATAATAATAATAATAAAATATATATCAATAATCAACAACAATAGTAAAATACTACTACTACTAATAATAATAATAATTATAATAATAATAATTATGGGGGCGGCACGGTGGCTTAGTGGTTAGCACGTTCGCCTTTCAGCACTAGGGATTCCCTGTGTCTGCGTGGGTTTCCTCCGGGTTCTCCGGTTTCCTCCCACAGTCCAAAAACATGGATCAAGTCAATTGAGTTCTCCAAATTGCCCCATAAAGAGTGTGTGTGTGAGTGAGTGTGTGCCCAGCGATGGATTGGCGCCCTGTCCTGGGTGTATCTGCCCAGCGCCCGAAACGTTCGCCCCTGAATGGGCATGGGGAACCCCCCCCCCCCCGCGACCCTAATAGAGGATTAAGCAGAAAATAATGGATGGATGGATGAATAATTATGGGGTGGCACGGTGGCTTAGTGGTTTAGCATGTTCTCCTCTCAGCACTAGGGATTCCCGGTTCGAATCCCCATCTGCGTGGAGTTTCCATGTTCTCCCCATGTCCGCGTGGGTTTCCTCCAGGTTCTCCGGTTTCCTCCCACAGTCCAAAAACATGGATCAGGTCGATTGAGCTCTCCAAATTGCCCCAAATAGAGTGTGTCTGTGTGAGTGAGTGTGTGCCCAGTGATGGATTGGCGTCCTGTCCTGGGTGTATCTGCCCAGCGCCCGAGATGCTCTCCCCTGGGTGGGCATGGGAACCCCCCCCCCCCCGCGACCCTAATAGAGGATAAAGCGGAAGATAATTAATGAAAATTATTATTATTATAATAATGATACTTCTACTACTACTATTAAGAATAATAACAATAATACTTTTAATAATAAAGACTTTAAAGCTACTGAAGAATACTAGACCTTTTAAATAACAATTTATTTATACATTTGTGAGAATACTTTGGGGAAGGCCTTTGACTATTCCTGTATGATTTTCTGGGATCCAAACTTTAACAGGTTTGAATTAAAGGAACCTCAAATACATGATCTGCACTTTAGTTCAACTTTGCAAGCAGGACCATCCTGTCTAACATCTGTGCAAAAATCTTCTTTTTATTATGAAAAGTGTGAGCACAGTGTCTCTTTTTTTATTCTGAAATGAATTGGAACAAAAAAATACTAATAATTAGTAAATACTCAAATAGGCCATCATGGCCCATTTTTATTGGCAAGTTTAAAATAATAATTCTAAAAAATATTTTATGAAGTTTATCCCGACGACAAAAATAAAAAGGTTTTTTTTCCAAGGAAAAATATTTAAACCTTAAATTATTAATTATGAACAAATCAACTTTATCCTTGTACATTAGTGATATTTCAGTGTGTGTGTGTGTGTGTGTATGTGTGTGGGGGGGGGGGGGGAATCATAATGCCAGGGTCTGGTTGGCTGCTCCTCTCAGTCATGCCAGGCTCGGTGTTGTGGGCATTGGATGTGTATGGACGGGTTTTCAGCCTGTGTGCTGACAGAGGGCTGTGGGAACGATACGAGGAGAACCATCTGGAGCTGAAACGTGTGACCGCCACAGATCAGTGCTGCTGGGCCATCGGCTTCGATCAGCAGGTTTACCTTAATGTATCACCCAGTGACGTGACCATACGGCACCAAGAGGAGACCTACGAAAATCAGGTAAATTACACAATACACAGGCTGATCTACAGGCAGTCGTGTCTCGAGCTGGGGCTGGAAAGTGTGTATGTGTTTTAGAGGTGGAACCCAGTGGATGGATACACTGATACACTGCTGCCCACTGACCGCTGGCCGTGGACAGACGAACGAGGCCTGATGTCGCAGCCTCTGCACAGTTTCCTCCTGCCGTCAGAGAACTGGGAGTGGGAGGGGGACTGGTACGTCGATGACGAGAGCTGTGGAAGGGAGTCCACTGAGAGAGGGGTGAGCAAGTGGAGCACAACACTACCTTTAGAGAACATTAAAAACATCTAACAGTGGTGCAACAATCGGACAAGAGGGACAGGACAACAAGCAAAAAAGCTTACCAAATGGTTATGAAGCTGCTGAGACACTAGGGGGTGCACTCCCTTCCCACCCTAGTCCTGAACTCTTTGAGAGAGAGCAGAGACTGAGCATGACGTGAAGTGACCCTAAGGGTCCGCTGAACCAATCAGCAAACTCGGTGACTTAATGCAGGCCATGCGCTCTACTACGGCGCTTTGTTGCCGGTGGACGACAGAACGCAGCTTCTAAAGCACATTTTGGAAACAGAAATAAAGCTGCTCAAAGCGCCGTATGGCCAAGCTCAGCCAAAAAGGATAGGGCTGGATCTGTGCACCTCAAGAAAACTAAAAAATATTTATCCTCTATTAGGGTCGCCCATCCAGGGGAGAACGTTTCAGGCGCTGGGCAGATACACCCAGGACAGGACGCCAATCTATCGCTGGGCACACACTCACACTCTATATGGGGCAATTTGGAGAACTCAATTGACTTGATCCATGTTTTTGGACTGTGGGAGGAAACTGGAGAACCCGGAGGAAACCCACGGAGACACCGGGAGAACATGGAAACTCCACCCAGATGGGGATTCGAACCGGGAATGAGAGGAGAACGTGCTAAACCACTAAGCCCCCGTGCAGCCCTACTAAAAATATATTCATTCATTCATTCATTATCTCCCGCTTATCCTCTATTAGGGTCGTGGGGGGGTTCCCCATGCCCATCCAGGGGAGAACATCTCGGGCGCTGGGCAGATAGACCCAGGACAGGACGCCAATCTATCGCTGGGCACACACTCACTCACACAGACACACTCTATATGGGGCAATTTGGAGAACTCAATTGACTTGATCCATGTTTTTGGACTGTGGGAGGAAACTGGAGAACCCGGAGGAAACCCACGGAGAACATGGAAACTCCACCCAGATGGGGATTCGAACCGGGAATCCCTAGTGCTGAGAGGAGAACGTGCTAAACCACTAAGCCCCCGTGCAGCCCTACTAAAAATATATATATTTGAAAAATTAAAAATAAAACTTAGTTAAAAATTAGTTCATAAATAAGTATTAAAAGCTTCAACTTGTATTTCAAATCTCACTTTTACGAAATAATTAAATATCTCTGCATCACACATCGTTATAAAACGCATCGTTCTGCTCATTAAATCCGATTGGCTGAGCCGCATGTCATCATTAACAATAACACACACCTCAATGCGTGATATACAATACATTATTTTAAATCATGAAACAGATTAATGTAAACAGCAATCAGCACTAAACCTGTGACGCTGGTTGATAAACTGCGTTCTGTAATTTGGCCGCTAGAGGGCAGTGATTGTCAGAGAAAAACCGGATTAGATGGCGCCGTTTACGACCAGATTATTAACGATTTTGCTTTTAATAAACGCATTTCTGAATCAAAACTTGTTTTTTTTTATTATAGTGAGTTTGTAAGTGTTTTATTAAAGCAATCAGACACTCGAGGTTGTGTATTATTGTGAATAAATCACATAAAGAGGTGGAGCTGTACGTCGGGACTAATAACACCTCTCTATGGGATTTATTCAAAATAAAGTCTTTATTGCTTTAATAAGTTAAAACTTTTGCTCTTTCAGGGTTGGGAATACGCTGTGGACTTCCCCACCACCTTCACTAAAGAGAAGAAGTGGAACTCGTGCGTCCGGCGCAGACGATGGCTTCGATACAGAAGATATAAAGCTCTGAGATCGTGGGCCAAGGTACCAACCTTTCATTCATTCATTATCTCCCGCTTATCCTCTATTAGGGTCGCGGGGGGGGTTTCCCATGCCCATCCAGGGGAGAACGTCTCGGGCGCTGGGCAAATAGACCTAGGAAAGGGCGCCAATCCATCGCTGGGCACACACTCACTCACACAGACACACTCTATATGGGGCAATTTGGAGAATTCAATTGACTTGATCCATGTTTTTGGACTGTGGGAGGAAACCGGAGAACCCGGAGGAAACCCACGCGGACACGGGGAGGACATGGAAACCCAGATGGGGATTCGAACCGGGAATCCCTAGTGCTGAGAGGAGAACATGCTAAACCACCAAGCCACCGTGCCGCCTTGGTACCAACCTTCAGAATTCTAAAATTAAAGACCGAATGACGCGGGACGTCTTTACATCTGCTCACCGGAGTCCACGACTGAGAAACTAAAGTATCTTTATTACTTTAAACTGTAAGAGCTGAAAGTTTGATTGTCTTATAAAGAAACTGTAACTAATTAATGGATTAATTAATTATTATTTAAAATAATTAATTACATATCGCCCAGCAATGGATTGGCGCCCTGTCCTGGGTCTATCTGCCCAGCGCCCGAGACGTTCTCCCCTGGATGGGCATGGGGAACCCCACCAACCCTAATAGAGGATAAGCGGGAGATAATGAATGAATGAATGAATAATTACATATCAAATGAAGGGATCAGTGCTGGGATCTAGGTTTGAATCCCAATCTGGGTGGAGTTTGCATGTTCTCCCCAACCCAATTGTGAGTTTTCGCCGGGATCTCCGGTTTCCTCCCACAGTCCAAAAACATGGTGAATTGGCTGCCGTAAATTGCCCCTATATAGTGTATGTGAGTGAATGTGTGCGGGGTGGTTTTTAGCATGTTCTCCTTTCAGCGCTGAGGATTTAGGTTTGAATCCTGATCAGGGTGAAGTTTGCATGTTCTCCCTGTGGCCGTGTGGGTGTCCTCAGGGTTCTCTGGTTTCCTCCCACAGTCCAAAAACATTGCCCCATATAGTGTGTGTTTGTGTGTGTTTGTGTACCCAGTGATAGATTGGCGTCCTGTCCTGGGTGTATCTCCGAGCAACCTCTGTGTTAATGTGCCGTTTCTGTTTGAATGATTCAGGTTCCTTTAGATAAGGGTCGTCCTCCACCGGAGCCCTTCACGGACATCAGCTGTGGCGGCTGGGAGATGAGCGACAAGTCCAAGAAATGTGTCTCTCTGTGGGCCGTGTCTCAACAAGGACGGGTGAGCTACAGAGACCAAGTGTTCTACCATCAACTGCAATGAGCGGTTTTGTTATAGCTTACCAAGTAAAACAAAAAAAACTGACCAACATCATTCCAAAAAAAAAAAGAAAATTAAGTTGAATTGAGTTTTTTTTTACACATTACATCACGTTTATACGTTTTTTTGGTGTTTTTTTGTTTACAGTTGTACACATTGTCAAACATAGGGTACAATGTGAGTGCATCTTTTTTTCCCCAAGCTACATTCATTCATTTATTAATCCATTATCTTCCACTTAATCCTCTACTAGGGCCGCGTGGGGGTTCATTATGCCCATCCAAGGGAGAACGTTTTGTGCGCTGGGCAGAAACACCCAGTACAGGGTGCCAATCTTACATTATCACTGGGCACACAATCACTCACACACACACACAAACACTATATAGGGGCAATTTTGATAGGGGCAATTTAGAGAAGCCAATTCACCTTGAATCCATGTTTTTGGACCGTGGGACGAAACCGGAGAACCCGGAGGAAACCCACACGGACAAGGGGAGAACATGGAAACTCCACCGAGATAGGGATTCAAACCTGAATCCCCAGCACTGTGAGGAGGTGCTAACTACTCAGCCACCTTCCCGTCACCACCTCCCCTCTATTTAAGTAACAAAAAAGTTTTAAGGGGACATTGTTCCACTAGGGCGGCACGGTGGCTTAGTGGTTTAGCATGTTCACCTCTCAGCACTAGGGATTCCCGGTTCGAATCCCCATCTGGGTGGAGTTTCCATGTTCTCCCCGTGTCTGCGTGGGTTTCCTCCAGGTTTTCCGGTTTCCTCCCACAGTCCAAAAACATGGATCAAGTCAATTGAATTCTCCAAATTGCCCCATATAGAGTGTGTTTGTGTGAGTGAGTGTGTGCCCAACGATAGGTTGGTGCCCTGTCCTGAGGTGTATCTGCCCCAGCGCCCAAGACATTCTCCCCTGGATGGGCATGGGAACCCCCCCCCCACGACCCTAATAGAGGATAAAGCGGAAGATAATGAATGAATGAATTGTTCCACTAAAGGTACAATGATGTTATTTATTTTTTTTAGAGTCAGGGGTCATTTTGCCTTTTGATGAGAAGGAAAGCAATCACAAAAAAACTGTGTGTCATCATCACAATCTGAACTTTAGCCTTAACAACATAATAAACAATAAGATAAATCCCCAAAGCAAAAACATTAACTCATCATTCATTCACAAAAAAGTTCAAAATAACAACTGTAAAACTGCGTTCGTCCACCAGATGTCAGTGTTTTTCTGTTTATCAGCCGCGCTCCTCTGACCTTCCGTCTAAACAAGCCGACAGGAAGCTAATGTAGTTTGTGACGTAAATGTGACGTAAATGACTGTCCACCAGACATGAATTGGAATGCAGACTTTAGTGTGTTGTTCTCAGGTTTGGTTCCGTTCAGGAGTTCACCACCAGAATCCAGAGGGTTCAGTTTGGGAGCACGTGCCTCTGCAGTGTCCCACGGAGGTGGCGCAGCTGAGCGCCGGACCCGGGGACCTGCTGTGGGTCGTACTGTGGAGCGGACAGCTCCTCGTCCGAACGGGCATCAGCGGGCGCTGCCCAAAAGGTGGGTCTGATGCCACCGTTCAAGCCTTTCCCGGCCTCGCCACTAAAATGTGTTATCTTTTAATTAATCATCTGCTAGAGTTGGGGGGGGGGGTTCCCCATGCCCATCCAGGGGAGAACGTTTTGGGCGCTGGGGCAGATACACCCTAACCCTATCACTGGGAACACACTCACTCACACAGACACACACATTATAAAGGAGCAATTTAGATAAAAGGAAGTTATAGCAGCCAACTCACCTTGAATCCATATTTTTGGACTGTGGGAAAGAACCGAAGAACCCACAAGGACTTGGGGAGAACATGCAAACAGGATTCGAACCTAGATCTTAACCAGAAAAAAAAAAGATAAGAAACTGGGCACACTCACTCACACAAGCACACTCTATACGGGGCAAGTTAGAGCATTCAATTTACCTTGAATCCATGTTTCTGGACTGTGGGAGGAAACCGGAGGATTTGGAGGAAACCCACGTGGACACGGGGAGAACATATAAACTTTACCCAGCTCGGAATTTGAACCTGGATCCACAGTGCTGAGAGGAGAACATGCTAAACCACTACACCCAGAATAAAAACATGTCAATTAAATTCATTTATCCATTATCTCCCGCTTTATCCTCTATTAGGGTTGCGGTGGGGTTCCCCATGCCCATCCAGGGGAGAACGTTTTGGGCGCAGATACACCCAGGACAGGGGGGGCAATCTATCACTGGGGACACACTCACTCACACAGACACACTCTATATGGGGCAATTTGGAGAACTCAATTGACTTGTTCCATGTTTTTGGACTGTGGGAGGAAACCGGAGAACCCGGAGGAAACCCACGTGGACACGGGGAGGACATGGAAACTCCACCCAGATGGGGATTCGAACCGGGAACCCCTAGTGCTGAGAGGAGAACATGATAAACCACTAAGCCACTGTGCCGCCCTCGTCAATTAAATTAATAGTTAATTTGAGTTAATAACACTCTGCAGTGTCCAGCGATAGATTGCCCCCCCTGTCCTGGGTGTATCTGCCCAGGGCCCGAGACGTTCTCCCCTGGATGGGCATGGGGAACCCCACCGCGACCCTAATAGAGGATAAGTGGAAGATAATGAATGAATGAATGAACACTCTGCAGTTAAAATTACAATAGCGATCGGCAGTGTTTCATTTAAAGTTAGTTAATTAAACAGTTTTTTCGGAGGTTATTTCTGCAGATGTAGCTTCATCAGAAGGTTGTTTCTTCTCAGGGGTATCGTGGGTCACGGTGGATCCTCCAAACAAAACCAAAGCCATTCACGTGGCTGTGGGCGTCGCCGTAGTCTGGACCGTTACCAAGGACAACAAAGTAAGATATCATTATTATTATTATCATTATTATTATTATTATTATTATTATTATTATTCATTCATTCATTATCTTCCGCTTTATCCTATATTAGGGTCGCGGGGAGGTTCCCCATGCCCATCCAGGGGAGAATGTTTCGGGCACTGGGTAGATACACCCAGGACAGGGCGCCAATCTATCACTGGGCCCACACTCACTAACACAGACACGCCCGCACACACACTCTCTATGGGGCAATTTGGAGAACTCAATTGACTTGATCCATGTTTTGGACTGTGGGAGGAAACCGGAGAACCCGGAGGAAACCCACACGGACACGGGGAGGACATGAAAACTCCACCCAGATGGGGATTCGAACAGGGAATCCCTAGTGCTGAGAGGAGAACATGCTAAACCACTAAGCCACCGTGCTTATTATTATTATTATTATTATAGAGGAATTTTGAGGTTTACTTTGACAGTTGGATACTGAGCATAGCGCCACCTAGCCGGAGGAGGAAGCTCATAGAGGAGGTTTATGGCTGTGGTGAGGGGAGGACATGCGGGTAGTATATATGCCGACAAAGGAGCATTCTCAGGAACAGAATAATGGAGAATAATGATTCGCTTTGGCGCCCTCTAGTGGGAACAGCAAGCAAAAACAAGGCCATAAATCTAATCGTTTGAAATCACAGTGATGTTTAGATGTTTAACCCTTTCATGTCGTGTGTATGTTTTTTTAATGTGAGAACTTTGATGTGTGCGTTACAGGTGTGGTTCAGAAGAGGTGTGAACTCCCACAATGCCACTGGTTTGGACTGGGTCGGCATCGGCGGTGAGATGGTGATGGTCAGCGTGGGACCGCGTGACCAGGTGATCGTATACATCATTAATATTCAGCAGATCTCACGCTGATCAACCGACCGGCCAACACTGAGCACCCCACTCGCTCGCGCAAACACACTCAATATGGGGCAATTTGGAGCATCCACTTCACCTTGAATCCAGTTTTTTTTGGATCGTGGGAGGAAACCGGAGAACCCGGAGAACACCCACCCGGACACGGGAAGAACATGCAAACAGATTCGAACCTGGAATCCCCAGCGCTGAGAGGAGAACATGCCAACCACCACACCACCGTGCCGCCCCTTTTAGCAATAGGCAAAGCATACTATATGTAAACTCCACCCAGATCGGGATTCGAACCTGGATCCTGAGATTGGCGAGAGGAGGACATGCTGACCGCTATGCCACCGTAACCGACGGCGACGACAAAAAGACACGAACACCAATTAAAACAGATTAAAAGATAATCCTAATCCTAATCTGATGAGCTCATGAATTTAAATGTGAGCAGATTAAAGAACGTCCCGCTCTACAGAGCCTCATGTTTTAACATCAGATGAATGCCCCCGTCCTGCCCCCCGCCGGGGCTTTAACAGAAGGCGAGAGGTGTAATTACAGCGGCATTCTCACAGGCCGCACCGAGAATTAAATATCAAGAGCCGATCTGTCGGTGACTAATATGTACATCCACAGCGACACCGTCTGCGCGCACATACAAATTACCCTCCTGCCCCCCGCGGGCAGATTCACATTACCCCGGTCGCTGCATTTCGGTGGACGGGGCTAAACTGCTGACCCGCAGACCCGTCCAGGCCGTCCTCCGGCGGGCCGGCGGTCTGTAACCCGAGGCCGGCATGGTCCGCCCGCTTCGCTCGGCCAAATATATCCCCGTCCACTCTGTACCCTGAGCGCCGGGCGGCCGTGCGGGAGCACGTCTAATTTGGGTTTGGCTCCTGCGCCACAGGGTCATACTTCACATTTCATTCTGAGGAGCGTCGAGTGTGAAGGCGGCGCACAAAGCGGCGCACGGCGTCTCCTCTCGCCAAAATGAAACGGTTTTGGGGGAAACATTAATCAGAACTCAGTCAGAAC
>JAFMOD010000663.1:23737-36256 GCA_019802435.1 Corydoras maculifer | reverse complement strand
GGGCAGGGGGAACCCCCCCCCCCCGACCCCCTGCGACCCAAATACAGGATAAAGCAGAAGATAATGGATGGATAGTTTAACCTTAAACCCAAAGCTACCGTATTTAATTGATAGTCGATCCATCCATTATTGATCTAAAGTCTGTAGAAGTGCATTATGGGACAGTTGAGACGGTGATGGTGGACTCTGTTACCGTAACCTGTAGGTTTGGGGGATCGGGAGCGAGGACAGGACTCTGTATTTCCGTCATGGAGTGACTCCCACTGAGGTCACAGGAGGAGCCTGGACGCCCGTCTGTGCTCACCTGGAGAGTAAACATGTTACAGACAGGTGAGTGATACAGGAATCCGGTATGAGGGGGCGTGGCCTTATTCTGAATAAACCCCATAATGAGGTGTTATTAGTCCCGGGGTATAGTGGAGTACAGCTTCACCTCTTTATATGATTTATTCACAATAATACACAACCTCGAGAGTCTGATTACTTTAATAAAACACAAACACACTATAACAAAAAAACAAGCTTTTATTTAGAAATGCATTTATTAAAAGCAAAATCGTTAATAATCTGATCTTCCGCGACGTAATCTAGTCCAGTTTTTTAACTGAATGCTGATCCCTGAGTAACAGGATTCCAGTGTCTCGGACAATTGAAAAAAATGCCGTCGAGTGGCCAATTTACAGAACACAGTGTTGGGAATTGGTTTTTAAAGTGAACGCCGATCACTGAATAACAGGATTCCGGTTTCTCTAACAATTGAAAAATATTCCCTCTAGTGGCCAATTTACAGAACACAGTTTTGGGAATCGTTTTTTTAACGTGAACACTGATATCTGAGTAAGATTATTCCGGTTTCTGTAATTATCAAACACTGCCCTCTAGTGGCCAAATTCCAGAACACATTTGATAAACACAGTGTAACAGGTTTTTATGATTTAATATAATGTATTGTATTGCATGCATTAATACGAATGTGAAGCTCACAGAGGGGTGTGTTATTGTTAATGATGTCACAGCTGGACACACGGCTCAGCCAATCAGATTTAAGCAGCACCCGTTTTTTATAATCACACTCTGTCCTCATGCCGTCCCTCACCGCTCATGTCCTCTCTGTGTGTATTAGACTGGACAGTGAGGACGGCGTCTTCACTACGGAACTCGCTGCCTCCTCCGAGGGTTCCGTTCTGGGATATACGGATCCGGTCAGACCCCCCAAATCCAGGATCACCAGCGACAGCTTCATTTCGGCTTTGGTGGAGAAGCGTGGTGAAGACGAGGACGGTCCGGTGGTTCCGCCCTCCGGTCCGTCGAAGAGCGGCGAGACGCCGTGGAGCACCGTGGATCTGGCGGAAATGAAAGCTCACGCTGACAGTGTGGTGCAGAGATCGGTGGCCGTGTATCCCATGGAGCAGGAGGAGCGCCCCCCGTGGGCCTGGATGAGTGCGGGGCAGTGCGAGATAAACACCAGCTCTCACAGCTGGTGGATGGAAGTGCCAGGTGAGCTCATCACATCAGAGATGAGCCTGGTGGTTCCGTAGGTTCAGGTCAGCTGCTGAACCTCCAGGGGGAGACCTTGGGTTTGGATGGCGGACTGAATATTTAGGTTTCTATGTTTTTTAGATGCAGGACCTCAGACGCCGTCCATCACGCTGGCGCTCGGGGTCGCCGAGGCTCAAAGCCGTCAGGGGGGCGAGGCACCGAATGCAAAAGAGGTCACAGAGAGGGTACCCGCACCACCATCACTAACCTTCTGCATTATCTTTAACTACAAGCGTCTTTGGATAATATTGTTTGCAGTATGGACATCATCAGTGTGTGTGTGTGTGTGTGTGTGTAGTCTGTTAGTGTAAAGAAAGGTGAGCTCCTCTGGTGGAGAGACTGGCTGCCCCATCAGTGGGAGGAGGTCAGTGTGACCTTCGAGAAGGTGCGGGGTGGAGGCTCGCCCAATGACGACGTCCTATACGTCTCTTATACGCAGGACCAGCAGAAAAAGGTCAGCACATCGGCATCACACCACAAACATACCCTTCACCTGGTGTTTAGAACTTTACTTCGGTTCCTGGCAACCAAAGCTCCTCCCTGTACCTGATTGCCGTTACTCCTGGACCTCCCACTGATCGCCCCTCTGATTGTATTGTTGGTAAACTAGGCTTGAGGAAATACCTTATTATAAAATGGGTCGGTCCAATACTTAAATCTGATTGGCTGAGCCGTGTGTCCAGCTGTGACATCATTAACAATAACGCACCCCTCTGAGCGCCTCACAGTGTATTTACACAATGATAAAATACAGATTAATATAATCAGAGATCAGCACAGGACCTGTTACACTGTTTTATAAACTGTGTTCTGTAATTTGGCCACTAGAGGGCCACTTGATTGTTAGAGAAACCGGAATCCTGTTGCTCAGCGATCAGCGTTCGCTTTAAAAACTGGACTAGATGGCGTCGTGGAACGCATTTCTGAATTAAACCTTGTTTTTTTTTTGTTATTAGTGTGTTTGTAAGTGTCTTATAAAAAACGCATCGGGATTCATAACACCTCTTTAAGGTTATTTATTCAGAACAAAGCCACGGCCTCTCGAACCTTAATGCTTCACTAATGAAAACTAATTTAATGATGTCTACAGAACGTTAGTGAAGTACAGTAACGTTAGAAAAGTTTAATAATTGTGTGTTTAATAGTATTTTTACATTTAAACCAGTTGGTGTCACTACAGAGCCTTAAACATATGAATAAATTAGAATAATGAATCAAATCACCTTATACCACATGGTCCTAAAGCCTGACAGAGATGCAGATAATAAAAAGAAAAGAGAGAGATGACGACATGTTTCGTAGTTACATTATTAATTACTACTATTAATTATTACTATTATTTTTAATTGTATAGTTAATTTTGGTTGGATTTCGGTTACCACAGAATGAAACGACTGACGTACACGTTGCTGTTAATGATCTGAACCTCGTTACCTGTTTGTAAAGCGCCGTTCCGTTCTGTCCTCAGTATCTGTTTGCTGTTATACGGGAGGTGACGGCGCTGGTTCCGTTGTTCTCCGAGTCTGTGTACACCGTGGCCGTCTATACGGCGGAGAGGACGCGGCAGAGGTGGCCGATTCTCCTGACGTCAAACGCTCAGCAAGACATGGAGAGCTGGGTAACGTTACAATCACCAAAACACCAACCGCGCCAATCACGTACCGCAAAACGCTTACAGAACGTAGAACATTCACGAGGCGGCACGTGTTCTCCTCTCAGCCCTGGGGATCCAGTTTCGAATCCCGATCTGGGTGGAGTGTGCATGTTCTCCCCATGCCTGTGTGGGTTTCCTTCGGGTTCTCCGGTTTCCTCCCACAGTCCAAAAACATGGATTCAAGGTGAATCGAATGCTCTAAATTGCCCCATATAGTGTGAGTTAGTGTGTGCCCAGCGATGGATTGGCGCCCTGTCCTGGGTGGAGTTCGCGCGGGTTCTCCGGTTTCCTCCCACAGTCCAAGAACATGGATTCAAGGTGAATTGGCTGTGTGAACTGACTATATAACTATATATAGTGGGTGTGTCCAGCGATGGATTGGCACCCTGTCCTGACACCCCCCCCCCCCCCCCGACCCTAGAATAGGATAAAGGGTAAGACGGTGAGATGGACGGATGTTTTCTGACTGCGGGATGTCCTCGTTCTTCCTCACAGTTGTCTCTGTTGTCTGCGTCCTGTTGCGAGTCCAGAGGTCTGCAGGGGTCCCCGTCTCAGCAGGCCCTGTGGGCCGTCACCGCCAAAGGGGACATCATGGTCCACGACCCCTCGCCGGCGCTCGAGGCTCCCGCTCAGTATCTGCCGTGTGATCAGATGTAAGGTTCACTCTGTTCACCCCAAAGCAACGCCTGCTGCACGTTATTCTGGCCGTGGTCAGCTCTCTGTTCTCATTGGTCGCTCACACGTGCATGACTTTGTGTTCGCAAATCAGGATGCACCAATCCTACGTTTAATTATCAGCCAAAAAAAACAACCAAAGAAGCTTCCAGAAACAGGAATTTAGAACAGAATATTAAACACGTTGGTGGTTTAGTGGTTTAGCATGTTCTCCTCTCAGCGCTAGGGATTCCCGGTTCGAATCCCCATCTGGGTGGAGTTTCCATGTTCTCCCCGTGTCCGCGTGGGTTTCCTCCGGGTTCTCCGGTTTCCTCCCACAGTCCAAAAACATGGATCAAGTCAATTGGGTTCTCCAAAATTGCCCCATATAGTGTGTGTCTGTGTGAGTGAGTGTGTGCCCAACGATGGATTGGTGCCCTGTCCTGGGTCTATCTGCCCAGCGTCCGAAATGTTCTCCCCTGGATGGACATGGGGAACCCCCCCCCCTTCCAATAGAGGATAAAGCGGAAGATAATGAATTGAATAAACAGAGATCAGCACAGGACCCGTTCCAGTGTTTTATAAACGGTGTTCTGTAGCGGAAACCGGAATCCTGTTACTCAGCGAGGTTGTGTATTATTGTGAATAAATCATGTAAAGAGGTGGAACTGTACTCCACTACACATCAGGACTAATAACCCCTCTCTATGGGGTTTATTTATAATAAAGCCACGCCCTCTCGCACCGTCTCCTCCCTTTTGTCTCGATACTTAAGCGTGAGGACAGGTGCATCCCATAATGCCGTAGTATCTGATTGTTGTATATTATACAGAACCTTTCTGGAGTCGTGTGGCATGATGGTGGTGTATCTGTGTATGTGGGCTCAGGTTCTGGCGTCAGGTCCCGGGTCACCTGCTTTGCGTGGAGTCTAACAGTCTGGGTGTGGTTTGGGGCATCGCCTACGATCGCGCCGCCTGGGTCTACACAGGGGGCCGCGGGGGAACCCCAGTCCAGGGTAAACTCTTAGGTGATGCGAGTCAGAGCCGGTTCCGTGTGGCGCTCCCGCCCCGTGCTTTTAATCTGAGCGCGGCCGTCCCGGCGACCTCTGACCTCTCGAATTCTGACCTGCCGCAGGTGACAGGGCGGCGCCGCAGACCCAGACCGACGTCCGGAACGTCCACATCTACGAGAACCAGCGATGGAATCCCGTCACCGGATACGGAGACAAGTAGGTCACGGCTCCTCGACCCCGAGTATTTCGGCTGATGATCGTCCTCTCGTCCCACATACTGACCCTTTAAAAAAAAAATTAATTTAATTTAAAACATTTTTTAAAAAAATGAAAAAGTGGGGGCTGCACGGTGGCTTAGTGGTTTAGCATGTTCTCCTCTCAGCACTAGGGATTCCCGGTTCGAATCCCCATCTGGGTGGAGTCTCCATGTTCTCCCCGTGTCCGCGTGGGTTTCCTCCGGGTTCTCTGGTTTCCTTCCACAGTCCAAAAACATGGATCAAGTCAATTGAGTTCTCCAAATTGCCCCATAAAGAGTGTGTGTGTGAGTGAGTGTGTGTTCAGCGATAGATTGGCGTCCTGATTGACCCCCCCCCCCGCTACTCTAATAGAGGATAAAGCGGAAGATAATGATTGAATGAATGAATGAATGACAAAGTGGGGGCGGCACGGTGGCTTAGTGGTTTGGCATGTTCTCCTCTCAGCAATAGGGATTTCCGGTTCGAATCCCCATCTGGGTGGAGTTTTCATGTTCTCCCCATGTTTCTGTGGGTTTCCTCCGGGTTCTCCAGTTTCCTCCCACAGTCCAAAAACATGGATCAAGTCAATTGAGTTTTCCAAATTGCCCCATATAGAGTGTGTCTGTGTGCGTGTCTGTGTGAGTGAGTGTGTGTTCAGCGATAGATTGCCCCCCGGGTGTATCTGCCCAGTGCCCGTAACGTTTTTCCCTGGATGGGCAACCCCCTCCCTCCCTCCCTCCCTTCATCCCTCCCTCCCTTCATCCCTCCCTCCATCCCTAGTGGAGAATTAGCATGTTCTCCTCTCAGCACTGGGAATCCAGGTTTGAATGCCAATCAGGTTGGAGTTGGCATGTTCTCCCCATGTCCATGTGAGTTTTCTCTGGTTTCCCACGGTCCAAAAACATGGATTCAAGGTGAATTGGCTGTTCTATTTGCCCCTATATACTGTGTGCCAAGTGATAAATTGGCGTCCTGTCGTGGGTGTATCTGCCCAGCACGCGAAACGTTCTCCCCCTGCATGACATGGAGAACACACCCCCCCCCCGCCCCCCCCGACCTTAATAGAGGATAAAGCGGAAGCGGAAAAGTGGATTCATTTGCATAATTCTATTCGGAAAGTTCAACTTTTGCAGATTATAAGCTTCAACGTCCACAATTTTAACAATTAATTTGTTTATTTCGATGTCATTTGGGCTCCAGCTCATAAAAACCAACCCCACCCTGTGGTGGCGCTGTTGGGGTTCTGTAGAACTGCACTGTCCTGTGGAACCCACACAGATGGACTACAGAGCGGAACTGGAGAGAACATGGGGGGTTAAAGGGGCGTGTTTAAACTTTTGACTTTTTAAAATGCGCTTCACGTCGTCTTCTCTCTCAGGGGCCTCCCCACCGACCCCCCCATGTGGAGCGATGAAGATGGGCTTAAAGAAAGTACCAAGGAGAACACGAAGCCCCCCTCGGCACTGTGGACCTGGGTGAACACGCACACCATCAAGACGGAGAACATGTTAAAGCTGCGATACGTAAAACTATCCGCAGCGTTCCAAACATTCAACGGAGTTAACGGAGGACAATATTACTGTGTGACTGTAGGGGGCACCAGAGAGCAACGTTCTGAACTAATGTTTTGATTGTAATAACACACAGGAGGCGGTTCTCCTCTCAGCACTAGGGATTCCCGGTTCGAATCCCCATCTGGGTGGAGTTTGCATGTTCTCCCCGTGTCCGCGTGGGTTTCCTCCAGGTTCTCCAGTTTCCACCCACAGTCCAAAAACATGGATCAAGTCAATTGAGTTCTCAAAATTGCCCCATATAGAGTGTGTCTGTGTGAGTGAGTGTGTGCCCAGCGATAGATTGCCCCCCTTGTTCTGGGTGTATCTGCCCAGCGCCCGAAACGTTCTCCCCTGGATGGACATGGGGAACCCCCCCCCCCCCCGCGACCCTAATAGAGGATAAGCGGGAGATAATGAATGAATGAATGACAAAGTGGGGGCGGCACGGTGGCTTAGTGGTTTAGCATGTTCTCCTCTCAGCACTAGGGATTCCCGGTTCGAATCCCCATCTGGGTGGAGTTTCCATGTCCTCCCCGTGTCGGCGTGGGTTTCCTCCGGGTTCTCCGGTTTCCTCCCACAGTCCAAAAACATGGATCAAGTCAATTGAGTTCTCCAAATTGCCCCATACAGGTGTGTTTGCCCAGCGCCCGAAACGTTTATCCCTGGATGGACATGGGGAACCCCCCACCGCAACCCTAATAGAGGATAAAGCGGGAGATAATGAATGAATGAATAACACACAGGAACATTAATGGTATTAAAGACAGAGGCGTATATTCACCTTTAAAATGGCTTTTGTATGATTTAACGATTTATTTAACGATTTATTTGGGCAGGTGTCTGACTGGGACGTGGACTACAACCCCCCGGGAGGGGCAGATAAAGACGGGTGGCAGTTTGCGGCAGATTTTACGGTGTACGTGGTTTTTTTGGTCGGTGGTTTCAGCGTCGCGTCTGAACGTCGAGCCTCACGTCGTCTTTGTTCCGTACAGGACGTTCCACGGGTCCAAAACGATGAAGGACTTCGTCAGACGACGACGATGGGTCAGGTAACCAACGGACGCGGGGGCGGGCGGGGGGGGGGAGTGGGCGGAGCTCCGAAAACTAGGCAAAGAAATTGATACGTTGCCTGCAATCTAATTAAACGGCGTTTTTGTTAATCACAACTGAAACGGTGCTGCGAGCATGTTCTCCACTCGGAGCTGGGGATCCAGGTTCGAATCCCCATCCGGGCGGAGTACGTGTGGGTTTCCTCTGGGTTCTCCGGTTTCCTCCCACAGTCCAGAAACATGCATTGAAGGTGAATTGGGTGCTCCGAATTGCCCCTATATAGTGTGTACCCACCTGTCCTGAGGAACCTTGTAGAGGAACCTTGTAGAGGATTAGTGTAGAGTTTGGCATGTTCTCCTCTCAGCGCTGGGGATCCAGGTTCAAATCCCAGTCTAGGTGGAGTTTGCATGTTCTCCCCATGTCTGCGTGGGTTTCCTCCTGGGTTTTCCGGTTTCCTCCCACTGTCCAAACACATGGGATTCAAGGTGAAATTGGTTGCATTAAATTGCCCCATCTAAAATGCCCCTATATAATGTGTTGTTAATAACGTTTTGGCACCCTGTCCTGGGTGTATCTGTCCAGCGCCCAAAACGTTCTTCCCTGGATGGGCATTAGGGGGAACCCCCCACCCCCTACTCCTCCCCCTATAGATCTTCTGTAAGCAGACGATAATGAGATGAGATTTAATAATTAATAATAAATACTAATTAATAACATGCTGTGCTGCTCCACAGGAAATGCCAGATTAAATTAATCGGTCCCTGGCAGAAGGTCCCGCCCATCCCTCTGATGGACATCACCATCCTGCCGTGTCTGGAGCACGCCCTCCTGGAGCAGGTGCCCGTGTGGGGCATCAGTGAGAAAGGAGACATCCTCTGCCGTCTGGGGGTAACAGCGCAGAACCCTGCTGTGAGGACATTTTCCATTTTAAAGAAGACTTATGGAACTGAGGGCGGGGCTCCAAGGAGTCAACGGGAGCCCTAATCTATACCCCCCGTATGTTGCAGGGTAGTTCCTGGCTCCACGTGGGAACCGATCAGCCCTTTAAATCCATCTCCATCGGAGGAGGGCATCAGGTTTGGGCCATCGCCCGGGACGGGGCGGTCTTTTATCGGGGGTCTGTTTCAGCCCAAAACCCCGCAGGTGAGTCCAGCGCACCGTGTCTTCATTGTAAGAGCGGGACTGTGGTTTCGGTTCAGGAAGGCGATGGTTCTAACGTTGTGTTCTAGGCGAGTGCTGGTACCACATCCCCTCGCCCATCAGGCAGACCCTGAGACAGGTATCCGTGGGCAGGACGTCCGTGTACGCTGTGGATGAAAACAGTAAGACATGACAGACTGGCACCGGCAACCACGCCACAGTCCAGACCACTGAGCACAGGGACGGCATTAGAAACACAGTTCTAAAGTGTGTGCATGTGCGTCCTCAGGTAATTTGTGGTACAGACAGGGTCTGACCCCCAGTTACCCTCAGGGGTCGGCTTGGGAACTCATATCCGGGAACGTGGACAAAGTCTCGGTTGGACCTCTGGACCAGGTTTGAGTTTTTATTTCATTTAATTCTCAAAAAAATTGCAGATCCATCGTCTTTCGCTTTATCCTCTATTAGGGTCGGGGGAGGGGGGGGGGATCTCCATGTCATGCAGGGGGAGGACGTTTCGCGTGCTGGGCAGATACACCCACGACAGGATGCCAATCTATCACTTGGCACAAACTATGTAGGGGCAATTAGAACAGCCAATTCACCAATTCTCCACTAGCGTGGTGTGTGTGTGTGTGTGGGGGGGGTGTTCCCCATGTCCATCCCGGGGAGAACGTTTTGGGCGCCAATCGATCCCCAGACACACACTCACACAGACATTACGTAGGGGCAATCTAGAGCTGCCCATTCACCTTGAATCCATGTTTTTGGACTGTGGGAGGGAACCAGAGAAAACCCACATGGACATGGGGAGAACATGCCAACTCCAGCGCGATCAGGATTCAAACCTGAATCCCCAGTGCTGAGAGGAGAACATGCTAATTCTCCACTAGGGTTGTGTGTGTGGGGGGGGGGGTGTTCCCCATGTCCATCCCGGGGAGAACGTTTTGGGTGCCAATCGATCCCCGGACACACACTCACACAGCAATAGGGGCAATCTAAAGCTGTCAATTCACCTTGAATCCATGTTTTCGGAGCGTGGGAAAAAGCCGGAAAAAAAACGTGAGAGGCGGCTGTGCTGCCCCCTGCTGCACCGCGTCACTAACTGCCTCTGAACCTCTTTCTCAGGTCTGGATCATCGGGGATAAGGTGGCGGGCCGTCCGGGCCGCTGCCCCGGGACCGTGTGCCACAGGGTGGGGGTGAAGCCCATGCAGCCGGCCGGCTGCTCCTGGGACGTCGGCATCGGGGTGAGTGTCCACGCCTGGCCTCCCGTTCATAACCAGCCGGGTTCGGGTGGAGGATTAACCCCCGTGTCGTGGGTGTGTGCGCAGGGCGGATGGCGTCACCTGTCGGTGAGGGGCAACGCCACCGAGGCGCACCGCGTGGTCGCTCACAGTCCTCAGGTCAGCCGGAGCGCGCCGCGGGCAAACGGTGGCGCCGCGCTCTAAACACCGCGCCCCATCCATCCCAACCACCTCATTAATTATGTTAACGAATCCGTTCTACTTCTGACCTCATGACCCGTCTGCCTTTTGTGAGGCGTCCGTCCGTCCGTCCGTCCGTCTTATGATTGTGTATTGTACCTTCGGACACTGTCTTCCTATCCCGTCACTCGATGAAGATGCTGATTTAAATAAAAATGTGTGATGAGATTAATTAACGAGTTCTGCCTCATTAAAATAATTCTATATCATTATATATATATATATATTGGCGGCACGGTGGCTTAGTGGTTTAGCATGTTCTCCTCTCAGCGCTGGGGATTCCCAGTTCGAATCCCCATCTGGGTGGAGTTTCCATGTCCTCTACGTGTCTGCGTGGGTTTCCTCCGGGTTCTCCGGTTTCCTCCCACAGTCCAAAAACATGGATCAAGTCAATTGAATTCTCCAAATTGCCCCATATAGAGTGTGTATGCGTGAGTGTGTGCCCAGCGATGGATTGGCGCCCTGTCCTGGGTGTATCTGCCCAGCGCCCGAAACGTTCTCCTCTGGATGGGCATGGGGAACCCCACCACCAACAACCCCCCCACGACCCTGGTAGATAATGAATTAATGAATAATATTTATTTATTTATTAGGGTTGGGGGGGGGGGTTTGCCCATCCAGGAGAGAATGTTTCTAACAATGGGCACACAAACATATACCATATAGGGGCAATTTGGAGCGTTCAATTTACCTTGAATCCATGTTCTTGGACCGTGGGAGGACACCCGCGTGAACACAGGGAGAACATGCAAACTCCACCCAGATTGGGATTTGAACCTAGACCTCCAGCGCTGAGGAGAACATGCTAAACACTACACCACCGGGCTGCCTACATCTAGAAAAAGAGAGAGAGCGTTAGTAAGTTCACATGTTCTCCCCGTGTCAGCATGGATTCAAGGTGAATTGGCTGTTTAGAAGATGGATGTTTATGATGAATGGAGGTGTAATGTATGGCGTCCATCTCCCAGCGCTGGAGATCCAGGTTCGAATCCCAATCTGGGTGATTTGCATGTTCTCCCCGTGTCCGTGTGGGTGTCCTCCTACAGTCAGAGAAACATGGATTTGAAGTGAATTGGCTGCTTTAAATTGCCCCATGGAGTGAGAGTGTACCCAGTGATAGATTGGCACCCTGTTGTGTGTTTGTCCAGCGCCTGAAACGTTGTCCTCTGTGTGGACACAGGACACCCCCCCCCCTCAGTATTAGATCAATGATGAGTTTGGTGAATGTGAAGGCCCCCGCTGACCTCCACCCCGCGAGTGCAGATCACGACGCCGACCCTGTTGGGTTGTGATGTCATAAAAATGACCACGACGGAGCGTCCTGTGATTTTTGGGAGCTGGACGTTTTTCCATTTATTTCCATAATAAACAGTGTAATGATTTTATAAACAGTTCATTCAATAACATCGAGCATGATCATCCATCAAGTAAAAATATCACCTCTTGTGTTTTTTTCTTAAAATCTACATCTTCTGACGACATGACCCGCACTCGCTCCACCGCCGCACCTCGCTCCTCATCGAGGCCCCCTGCGGCCCCGGAAAACTACAAGAGCGCAGTCCCGGCTCCGGCCATCGGTCGCACTTTACAGACGAAAAAGATTCACATTTATTTACACCCGCACGCTTCCACATGGACTTCCAACATGTGCAAGATCAAGCAAATGTATATACTGTAGAACAAGACCCAGACGTTCTCTACAACCGCAGACCGCGCCCGGACCCACCACCGGGGGGTGCTGGTACGAGTTACGCGGTCCGGCAACCGACAGAGTGTGGAGTGGGGGGGATTATCGATATTCGATTACGAATATTAAGGTGAGGAATAAATAAAAAGTGGAAGAGGGTTAGGGTGGAGGGTGGGGTGGTGGTGTGTGTGTGTGTGTGTGGGGGTCTTTTCTCTGGTGGAGCAGGTTATACACTCGGGGTCGCTGCGGTTCTTTAGCTTAATTACATATTTAGAAAAAGAAAATTATAAAGTATCCTCGAGGCGGTCCCATAGTTTTTAATAAATACGTTTCGTCGATCTGATGTGTAGAAATGATACAATACAGTTTTAGTGTTGTGCTGCGCGTGGTGTGCGGCGGGTGGGTGGGGTGGGGGGGGTTATTAAACCATATGTTCACTGTGAGGTCACTATAAGGTCACAGCGAGGTCACGATGAGGGCTCCTCAAACCAACACAGAGCAGAGGCTGT
>JAFMOD010000663.1:0-22645 GCA_019802435.1 Corydoras maculifer | reverse complement strand
TTTAAATAAAGGCAACATGAGAACGGACTCACACGATGACGACAAAACACAGTGAAAGGAAAGGAATCTGACGCTCATTAAACGACTCGTTTTGGTTCATTTGCATAACGTTGAGTACGACACCCCCCCCCCCCCACAAAAAAAAAGTTTACTCTTCCTTCTTTAATACGCTGCACTCATTTATCTTCATTTAATACATCAGCACCTTCTGCCTCTATCAGTGTAACCATGGCAACGGGGCCAAAGCGGCGTTCCGTTTAGAACCCTGAAACGTTCCGCAAGCCGATCCGAAGACTGACGCACCCTACAGGACGCATGTGTTTTGGGGACGTTATGAGAAATAAAAAAAAAAAAAAAAAAAGAAATTAATAATGGATTACGAGATGAACGACGGCTTTTCGACGTCCCAATGATGCGGGAGAACAATTCATATAAAACTAGCTGGAACGCTAAACAATCATAAAAATAAAACTGATAACGCAATTTTTTTTCTTCCTTTTTGGATTTGGAGAAAAAAAAATCATAATATTTTTTAATTGCCGACTCATGATGGCTTTCGAATAGCTTCTTCCACTTCGCTGCGATCCTGTACTAAACTACGACCGAGGAATCTTCATAACCAGCTTTCAAGTTCAAGATAAACGCTCCGATTCAACCAACGACTTTTAACGAAGAGCTTTAAAAAAAATAAAATAAAAAAATCAGACGGATCATCAGGGGAGCAGAGTACGACCAAGACAGAGACTCGCAACGCAGCCAAACATCCCATACTACCGTTTCAAACACTACGTTTTACGGGACGGTAATCATCTCCAGGAGAATCATTTACCAATTTAAAAAAAAAAAAAAAAAAAGTTACACTTACGTAACTTTTCAGAGGAATGACTCGAGGTTCTCCGTTCGGAGAACATGCACGCCGGCTGCAAAGCACGAGGAATATCATCAAATTTAAAGGCTTTAAACAAAGACTAAACAGTAATTCTGCTATAAATAGATGAGACGGGATAGGCCCCACCCGCCGTACTCCTATATAAACATCGCGTCCGACTTTTAAGAGCGTCCTCTTCAAGTAATTTGGAATGCTTCATTATTTCTTCTACAAACCTAAGACTGACCCCCCCCCCCGCCCCCAGTCATCAGGAGGGGGGGGGGGTAAATAAAGATATTTATAGATATATAGATCATGTGTAATAAATGAGAGGCCACCACGAAAATCGAATCAGAACACTGTGCAAAACATAAGAACTCATAAGAACACGCGCGCCGCTCCCACCGCGGTGCCCGTCCTCGCGGCCCGGGGCCTGTCCCGGCAGATTTAACACTCGGCGGGTAAAATTTAGGGTCTCAACGTAAAAGCCAGGAACCGTGGGACCAACCAGAGGACAACAGCAGTACCGGGTGCGAGTCAGGTGACCGATCAGTGGATCTGTGAGGATTTCTGGATGAGGAAAACAGACAGGTGATTTCAACAACACTGCGGAGGTGCTGCCCCCTGAAGCACAGGAGGGTTCTGTCAGTGATGCTGATGGATGCTGGAAGCAGAGTTCTGCAGGTCGTTCCGAGGACACCGACCCGGCACGGTGCGTCGTCTGCTTCAGCATCGTAAAGTACGCGCGGCGCCGCCGCCGCCGGAGAAAGCGCTCAGCCGTCAGAGTTCCAGACTGAGCGCTCCATCACTCGCAAAGTGTTCGGCAAAAATACTTCATCTCGTCCGTTCAGTCGTTAATCCTTCTCTCCGTCTTCACTGCTTCCTGAAAAAAGTATAAATACATTTAAAATAAATAATCCCAAAATCTGAAGATAACCTGCGACGCGGCAATAAAGTGTTTAAAAAAACCAACGGATGACGTTTTCATGATTTCATTATTCAGCATTTAAAATGATCGACTTTGAAAGTGGCACCGTCCTTAAACGTCCCCTCGTACCTCGCCGCAGATGAGACGATTCATCGTTTTGGCAATTAATCACGATAAAAAAAGTTACAATTAATTCATCGCCAGAGCGCCTTAACATCGTCAGGACGACGTTCGTATAAAAAAAAAAAAAAAACATGCATTTTGTCGGTTTCCAGAACTTTAGACCAATTTTCCAGACCAAAAAATGTATTATTAAAAATGATAAATAATAATAATAATAATAATAATAATAATAAGCTCCACTTGCAACACATGCGTCTGTTCATTTTGTTATTACAGAAAAAAATAATAAACTAATAAAATATAATAATAATTATAACAAAACAAATAACAATCAGTACATTTTTTGCAATTTTTCAGACAAAGTAAATTACTGCATTTTAATCGTGTTAATAATATAATAAATCCATACAGTATGAGGGGGCGTGGCTTTATTCGGAATAAACCCCATAAAGAGGTGTTATCAGTCCCGTCGTGTAGTGGAGTACCGTTCCACCTCTTTACGTGATTTATTTACAATAATACACAACCTCGAGTGTGAGGATTTTAATAAAACACTTACGAACTCAGTATGGTAAAAAAAACAAGCTTGGATTCCGAAATGCGTTTATTAAAAACTAAATGGTTAATAATCTGATCTTGCGTGATGTAATCTAGTCCGGTTTTTAAAGTGAACTTATTCCTGGTTTCTCTAACAATCACTGCCCTCTAGTGGCCAAATTACAGAACAGTTCATAAAACAGGGTTTAGCGCTGATTTCTGTTTATATTAATCTGTATTTCATGATTTAAAATAATGTATTGTATTTCATGCATTCACACAAATGTGAAGCGCTCAGAGGGGTGCGTTTTTGTTAATGATGTCACAGCCGGATACACGGCTCAGCCAATCAGATTTAAAGAGTGGAACGACCCGTTTTATAACCGTAACATCCCAATTTGTAATTGTCTCGTTCTTGTTCCTCGCGTTAATTCGAATACCCTCCTCTCACGTGTGGTTCTCATGGTTCTGTTACAGAGCGGCGTGTTCTAATTTAAATTTTTTTTTAATCGGNCTCAGAGGGGTGCGTTTTTGTTAATGATGTCACAGCCGGATACACGGCTCAGCCAATCAGATTTAAAGAGTGGAACGACCCGTTTTATAACCGTAACATCCCAATTTGTAATTGTCTCGTTCTTGTTCCTCGCGTTAATTCGAATACCCTCCTCTCACGTGTGGTTCTCATGGTTCTGTTACAGAGCGGCGTGTTCTAATTTAAATTTTTTTTTAATCGGACTCACTTTTTATCCAAACAGAAATTTTGCATGTTCTCCACTATCCGGCAGTTTACAGTAGGGCTGCACCACGCGCTCCGCAAACCGTGGCCGACCTACCGCCTTGTTCGATGTCGGAGTCGGTGACGTGGGTGAGGGAGAAGCTGGCGATGCTCGCCGGCGAGATGGAGAAGCGGGAGAACGTGGACAGGCTGCTCCAGCTCTGCTCCGAGGTCCGGCCCGCGGGGGGAGGGGAGAAGTAGTGTGAGGCCGCCGAGGGCTTGCCGGCCGGAGGCTCGCTGGCTTTGGGGAGGAAGGCCGGCTCGGAGGTGAAGTCGTCGTCCCACTCGAAGGCGCCCCCTGCGGACGAGAGCGTGTTTAGTCGTTAAGGCCCGGCGTTCTAAACGTGATCAAACTTGCCGAACGTCTCCGAGTCAGCGATACCTTCTTCATCCGTGGAGCTTTCCGAGTTTGTAAATCTGTTCAGGTAGCTGGCCGTGGTCGCCAGGCTACTAAACTCCGAGACCTGGTTGTTGGAACCCATCGTGTGTTCTCCGAGTTCCTTAGTGGGGGTTTCCTGCGGAAGGAAACAAGCTGGGTTTAAATAATCCCGGCTCATCGTCGGTCTCAAACGAACCCGAGCGCAGAGTTATGGTTCACCTGGTCGAAGAGATAGACTGTGACGTCATCGAAGAAGCAGACGGTTCTCTTGTTCTCCGCACCACCGGCACCTGATTTGGCGAACTGGAGCGTCTTGGGTTTCAGCAGACTTCTGAGGTTGAGGGCGTCACTGTCGTCCGAGACGACGACGGGGACGGGGTGCTGCTCGACGTCGTCGTCCTCCTCGCTCTCTGAGCCCGAGCTGTGGAGTCTGTAAGCGTGGGCGTCGTCGTCCGAGTCGTCGCTGTTCTCGTCCTCCTCGTCGGCGTCCATGGCGTCATCGGAACTGCTCGTGGACACGGTTCCGTCACGCTTGCCCAGGTATCGGCCCTCCATATCGGGCTCCTTTTTCTTGGGGCGTTCTCCAGCGTAGGTCCGCGTGAGCTTGGCGTGGACCATGCCGTCGGCTGAGGTAGGAGAGGTAGGGGAGGTAGGGGAGGTGGCGTCTTGGAGACCGCAGGAGTCGTCCAGGCCACGAGGTTGCCCCCCGTCATTGGATGGCTCGTCAGTCCCGTTCTCCACGCTCGTGACGATCAACTCTGGAAGGGCGTCTCCTGTGGAGGAGGTGCCAACGACGGGTTCCTCGCCGAGCGCCTCCTCAAATGAGACCCCTTCAGAGGACGAGCTCACGGTCCAGACTGGAACCGTGGTGGACGTTCCGTTGACATCGTCGCTCCGTCGATCCAGCTCTTCGTTGTCGGAGAAATAAGCGGAATCTCGGTAGCTTCCCGCCACAGGGGCACCCGCGATGTCTCCTCCGTCCTCCCGAGTGCCGGGTTCACAATCCGCATCGGACACGACGATCTCGGGAGGAGGCCGCGCCGCGGCGGCCGCCTCCTCGCCTGTGTCCTCCTCCGAGACCTCCGTGCCGCCCGCTTGAGAACTCCACTCGGGAGACTCGAGGTTCTCGGTTTCGTAGCCGCTGTCAGCCGTCTTGTACGGCGCCTGCAGCTTGTGGACGGCGGGCGTGTGCAGGGACACCCCATGCCCCGCCTCCTCCCCGTGCATGTCCAGGGAATCGAGCGAATCGGGCGTGGCAGCCGAGGTCTCCACCGTCGTGAAGGTGAAGGAAACGCTGTCCTCCAGCAGGCTGTCCTGACTGATCTGATCCGGACAAGGATCGGACGTCTCCTGGGAGGAGGAAACGTCCCGAGGGACGCGCTCGGGCTCCGCGGGTTCTGCCGGACCCAGGTCGTCGTGCGGAAGGTCATCCGTGATGTCCCTCCCCGGTTCTCCTTCGTCGCAAAAGCTTTGAAAACGCTCAGAGGGCTCAAGTTCTTCGATTCGGAGGCCGTCCCGAACCTCGTCCGGGACTCGGGGACATTCCTCAAGGCTGGAGGTGTTGGCACTCTCATCATCAAACCGATGACCGCCGTTCGGATCGGTCGGGTTCGTGCTGGCGACCGCGGAGGTAGACAGAAACGGAGGGGAGGTCTGAGATTCCGAAGGAACAACCTGAGTGGACGAGCCGTTCAGATCGGACAGCTGGACGCTACGGTTCTCTTCTCTGGAGAACATGTCTGAAGGCACCAGGGTTTCGCTTTCTTTCAACGGCGACAGGAAGTCCTTCAGAATCGGACTCACCAAGTCCAAGAACTCGTCCCGAAGCTGTGAGGAGGTCACCGTGGGGTCCGACGGAACGTCGGCGGCGTACAGATCGTCCGCCTGTCTCTGGGACGCTCTCTCGGGAGCCGCTCGGTTCCCTTTCATCAAACTGTTCTCGCTAAGGAACAAGTAGTTGTCCATGAGATTCTCGGTGTTGAGAACCTTCCTGACGCCGCCGTCCACGTCCAGGTCCGGCAGTTGGCCGGCTTCCTTTTCCAAACGGGGGACCGAGGTGCTGGTCAGGCCGTCGTGCACCACCACGTGGTTGTTGTACGCAGGTAGGGAACTTCTTCGCAGGCTCAGCTCCGGAAGCTCCATGAAGCCTCTGTGGAACGAATGCGGCTCCTCGGGTTTGGAATCGTTCTCGCTGAAAATGTTGGCGTGGAAGGGACTCTCGCGGTCGCTGGACGACCAGACCAGGCTGTCCTGCAGGAACGAGTCCTTCGAGTCGATGCTCTGGTGGAAGAAGTCGGCGTCGGTGCTGGACTCGTCCAACTTGACGTCCTGGAGAACCACCTGCAGGTCGCTGGACGCGCCCCCGTCCTCGACGCCCGTCTCGCTCTCGCCTCGCTCTTCCAGCTGGATGTAGTACTCGTTGCGGGAACTGCGCTCTCGTGCGTCGAACACGGGCAGCGTTCCCGGGACGCGCGCCGCCTCCGCCTCCGCCTCGCCCCCCGTTTCGGGGAAGTGGGTCTGGATGTCCTGGCGCGGAACGGGAAAGAACATGCTGTGGTAGTTGAGCGTGGTCTCTATGGAGGCCAGGTGGTGGCCGTCGTAATGGTCGTGCTTGGCCGCCTCCCAGACGTATTCGAAGCTCAGCCCGTGGCTGGTCTCAGTCACGGTGAGAACCTCGTCCGGCTCCCGGCCGTCGTCGAACTGGTCCAGGATGGGGAAGGAGGAGTGGCTGACCGTGGTCTGCCGGGTGGACGGGTTGGGCTTCAGGGAGCTCCAGCGCTGCTCGAAGTCGTCCTCCATCTCCTTCTGGCCCTGCATGCGCAGGTACGTCAGCAGGCGGTGGATCTCCTCGGCGGTGGCGCGCTTGTCCGCAGGCAGCCAGCAGAACTGCAGAACCTCGAACCTGGAGGACAGAAGGACACCGTTTAGGCGGAACCTCAAGCACGACGACGACGCGAAGGATTCCAAGAACTCCGAACTCGCACCATCGGTCGGCGTACGGAAGCTCCAGCTGAGGCTTGTGAGGTTTGATTTGCTGATCTCTGATCACATGATGCAGGACCTCTTTATCGGACAGGTGGGTGTAGGGTTGAGTTCCTCTCTCAAACAGCTCCCACAAGGTCACGCCCAGAGCCCTGAAAGCAAAGGGGAACGAAATTTGAGGGGTTGATTGGAAGTTAATTGGAAAAAAGCCAACAAGCGTACAATTTAATTAAGCGATACAGTCTGAGGGGCGTGGCTTTATTATAAATGAATCTCATAATGAGCTGTCATTAGTCCTGATGTGTAGTGGAGTACAGCTCCACCTCTTTACGTGATTTATTCACAATAATACACAACCTCGGGAGTCTGATTGCTTTAATAAAACTCTTAAAAACACTATAATAAAAAAAATCGAATTTTGATTCAGAAATGTGTTTATTTAAAACAAAATTATTAATAATCTGCTCTTTCCTGACGCAATCTAATTTGTTTTTTAAAGTGAACGCTGATCACTGAGTAACAGGATTCCAGTTTTTCTAACAATTGAAAAATAATGCCCTCTGGTGGCCAATTTACAGACACAGTTTCGTGAATCTTTTTTTTTTTTTTTTAAGTGAACACTGATTGCTGAGTAACGGGATTCCGGTTTCTCTAACAAGCAAATTACAAATTACGATTTTAAGTAATGTCTTAATCACACTCAGAGGGCAAACGGCTCAGCCAATTAGATTTAAGTACCACTTGCGGTGGGTTTCCCAGCATTCCCTCTGTCCTTTAAGATTTTGGAGAGACCTACCACACATTGCCGGGTTTGCTTTGTTCGGACGTTATCACGCCCCCATGCAGCTCGCCGACCAGCTCCGGGGCGAGCCAGCGCAGCGCCACACACTGGTCCTCCTCGGTGATGATGTAATCCTCCTGAGGGTAAAAATGACATCACACATGCCTCAGACCGAGTGCAGCCGACACTCGAGTAAACAAAAAAAAAATACCCTGCTAAACAAATGACATGTGACCTTCCACCACAGAGAAAAACCTTCCATTCATTTCATTTAACAGCCTGCGGTATCGAATTTTCGTCCTTTACATTTATTTTCCACTAAAACTGCAAAGCCATCATTCGTTTATTTTACAAAAAAATAAAAAATAATTGCAGGACCAGAATCCCCCCCCAGCATCAGCCCTTTGAGGTTAGGTGCCTTGGAGTACCTGGGGTAAATTCACAGGGGTACAAGGAGGTGTTCTCATGTGTACGTACGGCTGAAGAACCGACTCTCACCTTAAATCTCGAGGGCCCAAAACCATAGTCTCCTATTTTGACTGTCATGTCTGTTGTGAGGTAACAGTTCCTCAGAGCCAAATCACTGCAACGGAACAGAGGAGCAATGGGTTACCCAACATCATCGTACACATCCACATTTATCACTTAACCTGGACCCCACACCCATAAGCTGGACACATAAAACTTGGACTCTACACCATATACCCATAAACTGGACCCCTAGACCCTTAACCTGGACCCCACACCATACACGCATAAACTAGACCCCTACACCCTTAACCTGGACCCCTACACCCTTAACCTGGAACCCACACCATACACGCATAAACTGGACCCCTACACCTTTAACCTGGGGACCCCACACCATACACCCATAAACTGGACCCCTACACCCTTAACCTGGACCCCACACCAAACACCCATAAACTGGACCCCTAGACCCTTAACCTGGAGACCCCACACCATACACCCATAAACTGGACCCCTACACCCTTAACCTGGACCCCACACCAAACACCGATAAACTGGACCCCTAGACCCTTAACCTGGAGACCCCACACCATACACCCATAAACTGGACCCCTAGACCCTTAACCTGGACCCCACATTGTAATGAAAATTATAATGACAATAAAAAGATTCTGATTCAGATCTGCATCCCGCACGGCTGGAAATCGGACATCGCAACACTGAAGCGGGACACTCGGGGGCGTACTGTCTTCACAAACCGACGGCAGAAGAGGTTTCAGCGCCGTTTCCACCTCGGTCATCTCAGCGACCCAAGTTTTGAGATACATCATACACCCCGCCGCCGCCCCCCCCACCCCACCCCACCCTCAAAATATGAAGATCCTTTTACAGCTGATTCGCAGAATCATCATATCCCGGCGCTGGATGACAGACGACACCCAGCAATCCCTGGGAGATGTGTAATTCAACTCCCCTCAACGTATTCTGAGAATGCGTGAGCGGCCCGAGCCGATCCCGCCGAGAAACCGGAGACGAGCCCGGCCTCGCCCGCCCACTCCGGCACCTTCCACCCAAAATCAGACCAGTTCCTGCTTCGGGGAGGGTGGTGGGGGGGGTGTTTGGGGGACTTCCTTTTCATGGATCAAACAATTTACGACTTATAGAAGAATAAAAGATCGCAAAAAGCTCTGAATGCGGCTTCACAAAGTCGGTTGAGGATTTCCGCTGTTGTAGCCCATGCGCCTTAAGGTTTGACGCTATAAACACACAGCATGGTGGTTAACTGAGGTTATTAGACTTATTATGATTATTATAGTAACATTAAAATGTTATGGACATACTTTGTTCAGCCCATCTGGCACCAACAGCCATGCCACTCATTCTGCACGGTTGATGACATCACAGACACACAGTTGCCCCATGTCACGATTGTAAAAGAACCTCATCAGATTACACGAGAGTGTGTTAATTAAGAACCAATGAAATCAGATTAGTGAGTACTATTAGGGTCACGGGGGGGAGGAGGGGGGGTTTCCCGTGCCCCTCCAGGGGAGAACGTTTCGGGCGCTGAGCAAGTACACCCAGGACAGGACGCCAAACTATCGCTGGGCACACACTCACTCTTACAAACACACTCTATATGGGGCAATTGGGACAATTGTAGAACTTTAATCAACAGTTGATTTAAATATGGAAATAAGTTTGGCGGACGTCTGGGTAATTAATTAATGAGGCCCTCGTCAGCGTGTGTGGTGAAAAGCAAACCTGTGTAGGAAGTTGTGCTTGTGGAGGTGCGTGAGTCCCGCGGCGATCTCGCAGGCCATCTTCTGCAGCTGCAGCAGCTCGCCGTTCCGGTACAGCCAATCGTGTTGCGCCGCGTAGCTCCTCAGATCGCCCTGCACGACACAATACAACATAGTGAGAACCACGCCGCCGCCGCCCACGCACAGACAACAAAAACCAGGACAACCCCGCAGAAGAACCATCAAAGCAGTGAGAGCCGGTGAGCGCAGTACACGTGGCCGGCCACCGAGAGGCAGCAATGGCGCTGTGTACGGCCACTTCTACAGCGGACCCAAGGGTGGACCAAATAAGGGAACGGCGGTTTAATGGAGTATACTATATGCTGTGTCACAACAATTTAAAAATAAAAAGAGCAGCGGTCAGACGGGCCTCGCGGGCTCGGGGCTGTTCCTCCGGCTCGGGTTTCCAGCATCGCCGGCAGAACACCAGTTTAGGAGACGAGCGCAGCCGCGACCGAGACGCCTTCGGCTGGAGACGGGGACACGAGCCAGAGACGAATTAACTCATTAAGTCGAAGAGAATTCAGTGTGAATTATAATCCCGACTGTAAGAACGCTCAGACATCTAAAGACTAAAATCTGAGCGAGCGCAACATGCCTGCAAAATATTAACATATATAAAATCTAAATTAATATTGAATGTAACCCAACACACACACACACAGACACACACACACAAACAGACAGGATGTATCTATAGATGGCAGTTGCTGAGGGCGACTTGTTGTAAAGGATATCCTTAATGCTCTTAAACCCCAAAATACAGGTCAATGTGCCGTCCTCGGAATGCCGGGGGCGGGGCCGCGGGGCCGACGCATACGTCACTTTAAACTCTACAGCAGCTTTCAGCGGGCAACGTTACGATTCCCGTCCCTTCGTTTAACAAAATGCTGCAATTAGGGAGCTTTTTACAGTATGGTTGATCATATCTCACATAAAATACAGTGCAGCGAATTACGAGGGGGCGTGGCTTATTATAAATAAACCCCATAATGAGGTGTTATCAGACCCGACGTGTAGTGGAGTACAGCTCCACCTCTTTATGTGATTTATTCACAATAATACACAACCTCATGAGTCTGATTGCTTTTATAAAACACTTACAAACTCACTATATGAAAAAAAAAAAATGAATTGAAAGCAAAAACGCTGCCCTCTAGTGGCCAAATTCCAGAACACAGTTTATAAAACAGTGTAACAGGCTCAGTGCTGATCTCTGTTTATATTAATCTGTATATTATGATTTAAAATAATGTATTGTAGGGCGGCACGGTGGCTTAGTGGTTTAGCATGTTCTCCTCTCAGTGCTAGAGATTCCCGGTTCGAAACCCCATCTGGGTGGAGTTTCCATGTTCTCCCCATGTTCGCGTGGGTTTCCTCCGGGTTCTCCGGTTTCCTCCCACAGTCCAAAAACATGGATCAAGTCAATTGAGTTCTCCAAATTGCCCCATATAGAGTGTGTCTGTGTGAGTGAGTGTGTGCCCAGCGATGGATTGGCGTCCTGTCCTGGGTCTATCTGCCCAGCGCCCGAGATGTTCTCCCCTGGATGGGCATGGGGAACCCCACCGCGACCCTAATAGAGGATAAAGTGTAAGATAATAGATGGATGGATAATGTATTGTATATCACGCACTGATACAAATGTGAGACATGTGTGTGTGTGTGTGTGTGTGTGTGTGTGTTATTGTTGATGATGTCACGGCCGGACACACGGCTCAGCCAATCAGATTTAAGGAGCGGAACAACCCGTTTTATAACGCATGTTAAGATACTTTAATGAGTAATAATGTCAATCTGTTTCAGTGTCATCGTCTCTCAGAAGCCTGCAGTCTTGTTTTCTGGAATTTGGCCACTAGATGGCAGTGTTTAATTGTTGAAAAGTCAATTAAAAACGGACTAAATTGTGTCATGGAAGTGCAGATTATTAATGATTTTCCTTTTAATAAATAAATTTCTGAATCAAAGATTGTTTTTTTTTATTATAGTGAGTTTGTAAGTGTTTTATAAAAGCAATCAAATTCTCGATGTTGTGTATTATTGTGAATAAATCACATAAAGAGGTGGAGCTGAACTCCACGTCGGGACTAATAACACCTCATTATGGGGTTTATTAATGATAATGCCACGCCCCTCATACTGTATTGATTTATTATAATTTAATATGCCCACGGTGGCTTAGTGGTTAACACGTTCGCCTCTCAGCGCTAGGGATTCCCGGTTCGAATCCCCATCTGGGTGGAGTTTCCATGTTCTCCCCGTGTCTGCGTGGGTTTCCTCCGGGTTCTCCGGTTTCCTCCCACAGTCCAAAAACATGGATGAAGTTAATTGAATTCTCAAAATTGCCCCTATAGTGTGTGTCTGTGTGAGTGTGTTTCCAGCGATGGATTGGCGCCCTGTCCTGGGTCTATCTGCCCAGCGCCTGAGAAGTTCTCCCCTGGATGGGCATGGGGAACCCCACCGCGACCCTAATAGATAAGCGGAAGATAATGAATGAATGAATGAATAATTTAATATGCCGCATATGGTCAACGCAGCACAACAGCGCCACCACCTCAACCACCCAGAACTGTAAACATAGTGCAGATTCCTGATGGAACCCTCGAATAAAGAGAACTTGGGCTTTGTTCTGCACCGGACTCGAACCTTTTTGCCGGTTCCCCGTGAGCACTGCACCGCCGTCGCCTGACGGTTTCATCACTCATTAAAGGAGAAGGTGCTCCATGTTGCGTGAGAACCTTTATTCACTTAAATCGGCGTCCGAATTAGAACATGACGTACCGAAGCGTTCATGTGCCGCCTAAAAATAAAGCCATCTCTCGCGCCGGAGAACATCAGACCCTGACTGTACTGAGGTTCTCCCGCTTCACACCTGCTACATTGGGGATATCTTACACACGGCTCGGCTACCGTGCTGGACCTGAATCAGCGGATATTTAATATTCACATTTTCAGACGCGCACCGGCAACCAAAAAAGCCCCGGTCAACAGAACGCCGGCGGTTCTTAAAGTTCCCGCACCCGTTCCGCTGTAAGGATGTCGGCGATGGTCAGCGCATACGGAGACATATGTTCCGAGATGCATGCAGACATGCCTTCAGAGGGCCGACACGCCCCTTTTACAGAAGACACTGTCACTCAGTCCGACAGCAACTGGCATTCTGCGAGGCTGCTCCGGTTGCAGCGCGGCGATATTTCAGTCTAAAATGCAGCGAGTCAGGGTAACCGATGGTAACCATCACACAAACAACCGGCCCAGCGCCTAAACCTCCAAATACGTGAAGAGAGGTGCACCGAGCACTTTATCAGGGTCACCTCCTGATTTCTATACGTCCATACAGAGGATATTGGGATCTGTTTTGCCGTCAGACACACACACACACACACACACACACACACACACACACACACACAAACACAAACACGCCGGAGCAGTGAGCCGCCCTGTACACGGTGCCCAGGGAGCAATTAGGGTAGCTGCATTCCCAAAAGCCCGTCAGCCAAAGCACTTGGTGGGACTCGAACCAGGGACCTTCAGGTTGTTTCTTAACCTCAAGCTTATGACTGCGCCCCTGAACGCAGAGGGAGCCGTCGTTTTAAGCAGGTGCCCAGACGCAACAAGGAGTTCTATCACAGAGGTCCAACAGTCAAGGGTTTTTAATTGGGGGGTTGAGGTGCCCTTTATTCGTAGTGCTTGGTGGGACCGGGAACTCAAACCGGGGACCTCCTGATCACAAGGGCGGTTTCTAAACCCCCAAACTAACGACTGCCTCAGTTACAGTGTCGTTTCTCTGAATAATTATTACATACGGCGTTACTCTTTGATCTCCACAGGTCCAAAACGCCCAGAAAACCACCAGTGCGGGGGGGGGGGGGGGGGGGGGGGGGGGGATTGTATGGATGTCAATCCAAGTTGGGCTGTCAATCTGAAGGTTGTGGGTTCAAAGTCCGCTGACATTACAAAATGTGGGTCCTTAAGCAAGACCCTTAATCCTCATTGCTCCAGGGGGCGCTGTACCAACCCGCTTTAAGTCGCTTTGGACAAAAGCGTCCGCTAGAGGGGGGGGGGGGGGGGGGGGGGGGGGGGGGGGGGGGGGGGGGGGGGGGGGGGGGGGGGGGGGGGGGGGGGGGGGGGGGGGGGGGGGGGGGGGGGGGGGGGGTTTTTTTTTTTTTTTTTTTTTTTTTTTTTTTTTTTTTTTTTTTTTTTTTTTTTTTTTTTTTTTTTTTTTTTTTTTTTTTTTTTTTTTTTTTTTTTTTTTTTTTTTTTTTTTTTTTTTTTTTTTTTTTTTTTTTTTTTTTTTTTTTTTTTTTTTTTTTTTTTTAGTTCTAAGCAGTTTTTGTGTCTTTGGGTGTTTTTTTTTGGTTCTAAGTTCTTTAGTATTTGGACTTCCAGACAAACGAAGAGCATGTTCAGTAGAGAGCGTTGCAAATCCAGAGAACCCAGGGCGCCGGAGCAACCGCCTAAAGAGCCAGGCTGCGAAGGGGAAGCATTACGCAACCACGGTGCACAGTGAGCTCATTCTGGCTCTGGGGGGGGCAAGATGAGGCGGGGGGGGGTTGTGGGTAATGGCTGTGTGCCATCCACCTGTTCGGACCCGTGAGAACCTCGGCCCAAAGCTGCAGAGCCTCACCACCGGGCAGGTGGTCCCCAGCGTGCCCCGCTCACCGCCGGGGTTTGTGCAGCACGCCGATCCTAACGAGGTCCTCATGGCTTCGTTTAACCCAGAACGTCAACACAGTTGCACCCTGGGGATGGTCCTGCGTTGGACGCGTCCCCGCCGTAAACACTCAGACGTGACAATGCTTCATACTCACCAACTCACAAAACTCAAAGACGAGCAGGAAGGGAATGGCCTCCACGCACTGACCCAGGCACTGCAGGATATTCGGGTGCTGAAGGACTCTACGGAGAGTTCAAGCACAGATGACATCGTAACCACGACGTTTCCACTGACGCAGAACCCGATCACAGAGTGTAACCGACCTGTAGGGGTCTCCCTGCTGCAGGAAGTCGTTCTGCTCTTTGGCGCCGGCGTTGGCCTTCAGCTCCTTCACCACCACCCTGCCGACGCCCGGCTCGGAGTAGATCTCGCTGAGCAGAACCTGTTCAGAACGTGAGGGTTTACGGAACCGTAACAGTCCACTCTAACGAGGAGACGCGTGTTAGAGCGGCGGCAGCGCGTGACGCTTTTGCATCAGAACACGGCGGAATCCGAAATCGATAAAAACTGAGGCACTTCTTTCAGATTTAATTGATATAAAAACAACTCATTCGTTCTTGAGACTCCGAAGAACATTAACACACATTTTACGGAAAATAAAAGTCACGTTTTATACAGAAAACTGAACAAAGAAATGATCTGTAAAGAATATCTCATTATTTTATTCATTATTATTATTCATTCATTATCTCCCGCTTTATCCTCTATTAGGGTTGGGGGGGTGGGGGTTCCCCAGGATACACCCAGGACAGGGCACCAATCTATCACTGGGCACACACTAACTCACTCACACACACAGACACACACACACACTCTACGTGGGGCAATTTGGAGAACTCAATTGACCTTGATCCATGTTTTTGGACTGTGGGAGGAAACCGGAGAACCCGGAGGAAACCCACGCGGACACGGAGAGAACATGGAAACTCCACCCAGATGGGAATTCAAACCGGGAATCCCTAGTGCTGAGAGGAGAACATGCTATTTTATTAATTATCTTACTACTTAGTGTAAGATTGGGAGGGGGGGGTGTAGTTCCCCATGTCCATCCAGGGGAGAAAGTTTTGGGCTCTGAGCAGATACACCCAGGAGAGGGTGCCAAGCTATGGCAGGGAATCACACACACTATATGGGGCAATTTGGAGAATTCAATTGACCTTGAATCCATGCTTTTGGACTGTGGGAGGACACTGGAGAACCCGGAGGAAACCCACATGGACACAGGGAGAACATGCAAACTCTACCCAGATCTGTGCTGAGAGGAGAACATGCTAACCACTAACCGCCCTGCATTTTATATTATTTGATTTAAAAAAATTAAACATATCAAACAAACGTAAATGAACGTTGAACATTTAACTCGCCATCTAAACGTCTTTAATTGATTCAAATGAATAAAAACGTTTTTTTAATTCGTAAAACCTCTTCCGCACCGAGAACTAGAGGACGGAGAAATTAAACTGTGCGGCATGTTGACCTACTGTCTCTGACTGTACATCCACAAGGTGGCGCAGTGAGGTGGAGGTGTGTAATAATGTCTACAGTGAGTGATGAAGGGTTTATAAAAACATAAATAAATCACTGCTGCCAGCACCACCACGTTGACATCAGAGTCCACCACCCTAAAAAGACCTGAGGAACAGACGGACTAGAGAATGCAAACTGCAGAACTACAAAGTCCATCTGTACGTTCTGATGTAAGGAAGTTGGGGGGGGGGGCTGATAAAGGGGCCGGTGGGTGTGTAGGGTTTATGTTAAGGTTTGTGATCGGTTCTTTAACGCAGATTGAGGGTTTTCGTGAGTGTGGGGTGAGAGTGCGTGTTCACTCGGGTCCCGTTTTTTAGTAAATCCCGGTAGTGAGACGCATGAGGAAGCTACTGGTAAATAGATCTGCTGTTAGCAAACACAGAGAGAACACGCCAATGTCATAAACACAGCATTAACAGGCAGGTCACACAGAACGTACTGAACGTGTTTCAAAAAAAAAAAAAAAAAAAAAAGGGTGTGTGTATGTATATATATATATTCATTCATTCATTATCTCCCGCTTTATCCTCTATTAGGGTCGCGGTGGGGTTCCCCATGCCCATCCAGGGGAGAACGTCTCGGGCGCTGGGCAGACAGACCCAGGACAGGGCGCCAATCCATCGCAGGGCACACACTCACTCACACAGACACACTGTATAGGGGGCAATTTTTTTCAAGAATTCAATTAACTTGTTCCATGTTTTTGGGCTGTGGGAGGAAACCGGAGAACCCGGAGGAAACCCACGCAGACACCGGGGAAAACATGGAAACTCCAACCAGATGGGGATTCGAATCGGGAATCCCTAGTGCTGAGAGGCGAACGTGCTAACCACTAAGCCACCGTGCCGCCTAAATATAAATATATATATATATATATAAATAAAATGTGGCACGGTGGCTTAGAATGTTCTCCTCTCAGCACTAGGGATTCCCAGTTCGAATCCCCATCTGGGTGGAGTTTCCATGTTCTCCCCGTGTCCGCGTGGGTTTCCTCCGGGTTCTCCGGTTTCCTCCCACAGTCCAAAAACATGGATCAAGTTAATTGAATTCTCCCAATCGCCCCATATAGAGTGTGTCTGTGTGAGTGAGTGTGTGCCCAGTGATAGATTGGCGCCCTGTCCTGGGTCTATCTGCCCAGCGCCCGAAACGTTCTCCCCTGGATGGACATGGGGAACCCCACCGCGACCCTAATAGAGGATAAAGATAATGAATGAATGAATATATATATATATATATATATATATATATATATATATATATATATATATATATATATATATTTATTTATTTATTTATTTATTTTTTTTAAATGCATAGATGCATTAAGTGAACCCGTAAACCCCGATAATAGTTTGTTTGTGTTTATTGACTTTCCAGCTCCAAGTTAGGCGACGAACACTGCAAATATATAAATTTAAGCGACTTATTAATTGTTTTGTTATGCGACATTTCATCAACTTTTCATCTATCTGGCCCCCAAAATCTAATTATTTTATATCTAATTAAATCCATATCTAAATTTATATCTAATTAAATCTGTTATTATTGTCATTCACGACCCAGCGATACTTTTTTTTTTTTTTTGGACCGCACTCATATTTTAAATTTGTACGATTTTTATGGAGAGCAGAAATATTAACATATTTAAATTGAAAGTTTTTATTTTTTCTGAAACGGCCCAAAAGCGGAACGATATCACGGTTGTGCGACATTTCATCAATTTTTCATCTCGACGCGTCGCAAAAATTCCAAAAATGTTCATTATTATTATTATTATTATTATTATTGCGTTCGTATTAGTATCCCAGCTGAATTTGTTTATTATAATGAATTTATAATGAATTATTAATGAATTAATTTGTCCATCACGCTCTGTTTCGTCGGCAACGGTGATTCACAATTTTGACGAGTCGGCGCGTCGCTCGCCTAGTTCGCACATAAAAATTTTATATATATGTGTATGTTTTAGCCGACAGACTCCCAGAGCCATGAGTCAGATGTAAGGGGGCGGGGGGTGCGGGGTTTACAGAAGGCTGCTATTCAGCGTTTCACAAGGAACGGGCGTGCCGCTCGTCCCTCTCAAGGTTTCGTCACTGAAACTGCTCGTCCCAGGGAGGATTCTGGGAAAAGCTCGTTGAGCCTGGTGTCAGAGCGAGCACACGTCAGACACACCCTCCTACGGCAGACTGTAAATAAGCGCTGTTACCTTGCCAAACCAGCCGCTCCCAATCTCCTGGATGTAACTGAGGTTGTGACGCGACACATGCGGGCCGGCCGGGCATTCTGACGGACGAACAGAAAGAGAAAGACTTCAGAACACCGAAAACACACGTTATAAACATTACATAACAAACAGATCCACAAGACAATGTCCTATAGAGACACAAACTTTATATTCCAGCATATAATACCAAATAGTCATTCTAAACCTGTGGGTTGTAAAAAAAAAATTTTTTTATAATTTTAAAAGGCATATAATAATAATTAACGCTTATCTGATTTTGTATTCATATTTATTCTCGAAAAAAAAAAAACAAAGAGATGGAAAAAGAGGCACGCATCACAAATACGGTGCATTTTCGTTGCCATGGTTACCACCACTATTCGTTTGCCAGTTACCCTTCCCCCCCCCCCCTCCATGGAATCTCAGTAAATCTGTTTTTATTAAAGGTGAAGATATCGGCACACAGGCATCATGTTAACAAGGTAACAGGAGACTCAGTCCCCCACCTTAATTGTCTGTTTTCTTAAATTGTGTCTGGGTTTGTGCGGAATCTAAGAGTAGCGCGCTCAGCGACTTTGTTTACGGGTTCTAAAGACACTGATCGTCTGAACTGTGGAATTTAGGTGGTGTATCATTCCATGCCGTGCCGTGCCACCGACATTGAGATGATGTTTTAATGTGCGGTGCACCGATAACTGGAGTTTTAAAAGCACCTTAAAGTCGGGAGTACAGCTCGACCAAGACAAAGTTTTTTCACAAATTTTAAATCGAAAACATTCATTAAAAAAACACATTCATTAAAAAAAAAAAAACGAGGTTTCCAGGTCACATCGAGTCACATCTTAAACCTGCTGAATGAAGAGCCCCACCTGCTGTCCGGGGTAACTGGAGGTGTGGTGGCCCCGGCAGGGGCACCGGCGGAACCGCGAGTGTGTACACCTCCGCTGGAGACTGCATAGAGGGGGTGTCTTCAGCTGGAGGGGTGAAGTCAACCTCATCCTCAAAGTTGTCTTCAAATTCCTATTTTATACACACACATTATAATTACATATATTTAAAATGTCATTTGTTTAATTTTAATAAAGCAATACGGTTTGAGGGGGCGTGGCATTATTCCGAATAAACCCCATGAAGAGGTGTTATTAGACCTGACACGAAGTTTTCCTGTGATTTATTCACAATAATACACAACCTCTGCCATCTAGTGGCCAAATTACAGGACACAGTTTTGTAAATCGCTGTTTACATTAATCTGTATTTTATGATTTAAAATAACGTATTGTATTTTCACGCATCGATACGAATGTGACGCCCCCAGAGGGGTGTGTTATTGTCAATGATGTCACGGCTGGGAAAACAGCCCAGCCAATCAGGTTCAAGCAGCGGAACTAGCATTTTTATAATGACAGTAAGAGCATAAACTGGATTCCCGCTTACCTTAAAGTTGATCTCTCGTTCTTTGCAGCAGGTCACACAGTTCAGCAGGGCCACGGCGAGGGCCAGCAGTGCGGACAGTGACAGCACCAGGACGAGGGCCACAGGGGGCGCCGTCTCCTCCACGGAACCCCCGGCTGAAACAGAGAGCAGGTTCCCGTCCATCAACAATCACATGACGTGTGGGTTATTTTATATTGACTCGCACGCCAATGTTTAGAACGCAGCCCAGAGCAAATGAACAACCAATAATAAGCCGTATCTATGTCGATAAATCAAGCCAAACCCCTCCTGTCAACCCAACAGAGTGAGAGAGAAAAATGTTGCTTAAAAGAAGCAACGATATTAAAATGTTAGACGTCTTTGTCTTAGATCTACATAAATAAAATGCAAACCCCTGACTCAGCACTAAATTTCCAAAATAGCATGGAGGTAGAGGGTCGAAATTTGGCAGGTTCATTCCTCGCAGCTTACTCACGGAGGTCATGCAGGTGTCATTTCCTAACAGTTGTCAGTGTTGCCCACGCCTGCCATCTTAAACTTAAAATTTGGTACACGCCAACTTCCTGAGTCATAGTTATATGCCGTTCATATCATTAATTGTTAACAACGAATTATATTTCTCTATGTTAATACTAGAGCGCGGCACGGTGGCTTAGTGGTTAGCACATTCGCCTCTCAAAGCTAGGGATTCCTGGTTTGAATCCCCATCTGGGTGGAGTTTCCATGTTCTCCCCGTGTCTGCGTGGGTTTCCTCCGGGTTCTCCGGTTTCCTCCCACAGTCCAAAAACATGGATCAAGTTAACTGAATTCTCCAAATTGCCCCATATAGAGTGTGTCTGTGTGAGTGAGGGTGTGCCCAGCGATGGATTGGCGCCCTGTCCTGGGTCCATTTGCCCAGCGCCCGAGACGTTCTCCCCTGGATGGGCATGGGGAACCCCACCGCGACCCTAATAGAGGATAAGCGGGAGATAATGAATGAATGAATAATACTAGAGCACCTCACAGATAGAAATCATGGGCTGTGTGCAATACGGCCTTTCGCCACACGAGGCAAAATTATACCTAGCTTTCTGTATTCGTCCAGCGGAAAATAAAAATTAATCTACTATGATCATATACGTGCTTTATTTAAAGTTTATTCAACGAGCAAAGTCTTAACTTCGGCTTTATTTTTAAAGCGTCTCTCGTGACTTTAGACTTTAGCAAATCTGACAATTAGAGAACACGCAGCGCTTTACAACCGAGCCTCGGTGCTGCCGACAGACGGGAAAGGCCTCACAATGCTCGATTACTTCCGTCTCGCCGTTGTAAATCAGTTACAGCTGATAATCAGAGTCACGAATCGGTGGAGCAAAGTGCAAAGTCTGACCATCATGAGAGCGACGGACGGACGCGACGGACGCATGCGCAACCTCAGCCGTTAAAAACAGACCCATTATCACACAATAGACCACGTGGCCGTCGTAAACATCTAATTTTCGACCTACTGGATTTAATTTCCGTTGGTATCCGAGGCAGGAGGTCACAATTCACAATGCGACCGCCGTAGAGCTGAAGTTCTCACTCGTCTAACGGGAAATTTACAGACTAACGAGCTACACCATCATACAGATTAAAAATTAATCCCCCTGTCGCAGCCTTCTGTGCTCCTGGGATACTTGTGAGAAGGGATGGGATGATTCATCGTTTGTGCAATTTATCGCGATTTAAAATGTCGCAATTAGTTCAGTCGCCTCAGCGTCGTCGTGCCGACGATAAAACACGTATTATGTGAGTCGCTGGCAATTTGCACCATGTGACGCCAAACGCACGGAATAAACGAACGTTAGACTCGCAGCACATTCGTCGGTTGTCCTTGTTGTGTTGTCCTTACACCGTTACGTGTCAAACTCGTGGCCCGCCGCTCAGATCCGGCCCGTCACACAGTTCTATATGGCCCCCAAAATCTAACTTACATTGATCTGTTATTATTGTCATTAACGACCCGGCGATACGTTTTTTTTGTTTGTTTTGGGACCGCACTCATATTTTAAATTTGTACGATTTTTACGGAGAGCCGAAAAATTAACAAATTTAAATTTAAAGTTTTTTTTTTTCTGTAACGGCCCAAAAGTTTTCACGGCTGGACACACGGCCGAGCCAATCAGATTTAGGGAGCGGACCTAGCCGTATTATGTTAGTTATATAACGTTTCCGCGCTGCACGTATGACTTAACTATTCACTGCTGAGTTTCGAAACCAGAACCGGAGAACTTTAATAAATTAAATTAAATAATAAATCAAACCAACAAACAAAACATCATTCTGTACTAAACAAACTGCTGCTGGTTAATTATGCACGAGAGTCAAACCTGTGCGAGTCATTAGGGTGCGGCTCACGGAATCATAACGAGGTCATTAGTGCGGACGGTTGATCTAATTTACCGTAAATCAGGAATGTCGTTAAACGGACAGCTCGTAGCCCCAGGTTCACGAGGTCCTCACAGTACAGTTTTTATAAACACTGCCTTCTTAAATGATACAGTATAAAACAAGTTCGGGGCTTGATGTTTAGCATGTTCTCCTCTCAGCGCTGGGCATCCCGTTTCAAACTCTCATCTGGGTGGAGTTTGCATGTTCTCTCCTTGTCTAAAAACAAGGATTCAAGGTAAACCGAATGCTCCAAATTGCCCCTATATAATGTGTATATGTGGGTGAGTATGTCCAGTGATAGATTGGCGTCCTGTCCCGGGTATATCTGCCCAGCGCCCGATACGTTCTCCCCCAGATGGCCATGTGGAACACCCCCACCCTGCGACCCTAGTAGAAGATTAAGCAGAAGATAATGAATGAAGGCGGCACGGTGGCTTAGTGGTTTAGCACGTTCGCCTCTCAGCACTAGGGATTCCCGGTTCGAATCCCCATCTGGGTGGAGTTTCCATGTTCTCCCCGTGTCTGCGTGGGTTTCCTCCGGGTTCTCCGGTTTCCTCCCACAGTCCAAAAACATGGAACAAGTTAATTGAATTCTCAAAAAATTGCCCCCTATAGAGTGTGTCTGTGTGAGTGAGTGTGTGCCCAGCGATGGATTGGCGCCCTGTCCTGGGTCTATCTGCCC
>JAFMOD010000662.1:8176-18479 GCA_019802435.1 Corydoras maculifer | reverse complement strand
TTTTTTTTTTTTTTTTTTTTTTTCTATTTTTTAAATTAATTTATTTTGGTAATATCTTGTTAAACACTTACTTTCTCGTCTCTTTGTATTTTGTACAGTTTTATGCATTACATTTTCTCCTAAAGTGTTATCTCTGTTATGTTAACACTGTATATGGATTGACTTCTTTTTAATTTTTTTTTTTAATTTCATTGTTTTTAATCTTAAATGTTTTTGTGTAAATGTCTAAGTACATGTTCACTCATAACACTAAACTGTACTTGTTTTGTTTCATACAGTCACTGTTATTGTTCTAGAAATAAAGGCTAACTGTGAGAATGTAAAGTCCTCTGTAACGCTGAAGGTCTATTTTACTCCAACTGCTAGTAGAAGCTTGGGAGAGGAAACCTAACGGTGCCAACACAATCTCCCCGCTAGCAGAAATGAGAGCTGGTCTGACTGAGGGTGACGCGAGTCCACCCCTCTTACAAGACTGTTTGATAAACTATATTTATTTATTTGTAGAATTTCTTTTGAAAATGTTTAACATGATTACATTTAACACCATGACTTGCATGATCTTCCTGAATTGCTTTTCTTCTTGTCCCTTTGTAATGTGCACTTTCTTGTGCATTACATTTTCTCCTAAAGTGTTTACATCTTTTTTTATTTTATTATTTAAAAAAATAATAAAATTATACTTTTGTCCAAGATTTGTTAAATATTTTGGTAAAAGTAAGTTTCTTTGCCGTGATCTTTAGTTTGTATACAGAGTGTCTTAAGTTCATTGTTTTCTTTTGAAGTTTGCATGTACTACATTTATTAAGGTCTTGTACTGTGGTGTTTTGTGACTATCATATCCAAATAATAATATTTATTCTGCTACATCACTTAAACTAGAGTTTAAGTTGGGTTTTCTTTCTTCTCCACCATACTCTTTATTTACATATATATATATATATATATTATATATATTTTTTTTTCTCTCATACACCATGACATTTGTAAGATCTTCCTGAATTGCTTATTTCTTCTTGTTTCTTTGTGTTAAGGAGAAAACATAATGCATAAAACCTTAGTGTTGTATTCACTGTAAAGTAAACACAGTATATGGTTTGTGCTTGTAATTTTTTCATCTGAATCAGTATTAATCTTTAAGAGTATATAAACATTGATTTAATTGTGTATAATTTTTTGTAGATAAAGGTGTAGATCTGAGTTGGTGGTGTTGGGTTGGTGATCTGGGATCGGTCTGTCATTTCACCTTCACCCAGCTCATCATTCGTAGAGGGTGGCGCACTGGAATGATACTGTCCCGGGGAACTCTCTCAACCAAATACCTTTCAGTATCTGCCCCTTTTTAGTTCTGCTGCTCTAGTCGGTTATACGGGAGTCGCATGCTGCACTGTCTCAAACTACCTCTGGTTATTATTTAAATTCTGTGCTTTATTAACTAACTGCTTTTCTTTGGAGGTCAGCTCATCCATGGTTTTGCTGAAGCACTGCAGCTATTACTGGATGGAACCTGGATTCCTATTGCTGCTGCTGCCCAGCCGCTGAAGATGGAGTCCCCCACTAAGCCTTGGTTCACGTTTGGTAAAACTTTTTGGTAATGTGTTTTGTCTTGTGTATATACATTGTGTGTGTGAATATAGGTAACACATGTAACATTTTTAGTGATTTATTTTTGTTCAAAAATAAATAGGGAAAAGGGTTACATGTATCCTGTTGCACTGCTACTTTACTTTGGCAGCTACGTAAGCACTCGCATGTCATTTTTTTGAAAATTAGTCTAGCACGATTACATTAAACTTGTATTATGTTCCTTTTTTTTTGGGGGGGGGGGTGTCTCTTTGTATTGTGTACTGTTATGTATTACATTTTATCCTAAAGTTGTGTTCACTGTAATGTGAACATTGTATATGGATAGTGGATTTACTTTCTTTTTGGGTTTCACTGCTCTTGATTTTAAGTGTCAAATGTGTTTTCCTGCTCCATTACTTTGCCATCTACATTCCTCACCCATATTTTATTCATTTATTTTAAATGTGTTCACATAACATTTAACACTATGACTTGTATGATCTTTCTGAATTACTTTATCTCTTTGTATTGTTTACTGTTATGCATTACATTTTTTCCTAAAGTGTTGTGTTCACTGTTATGTAAACACTGTATATGGATAGTGATTATTATTATTATTTTTTTCCATGTTTTTAATCTTAAATATTTTTGTGTATGTCTAAGTGCATGTTCCCTCAATTCTTAACTGTACTCATTGTTTCATACAGTCACTGTTAATGTTTTAGAAAGGAAAGCTAACTGTCAGAATGTAAAGTCCTCTGTAACGCTGAAGGTCCGTTTACTCCAACTGCTAGTAGAAGCTTGGGAGAGGAAACCTAACGGTGCCAACACAATCTCCCCGCTAGCAGAAATGAGAGCTGGTCTGACTATGAGGGTGACGCGAGTCCACCCCTCTTACAAGACTGTTTGATAAACTTTTTTTTTATTTGTTTAGAAAATGAATGTAAACATGATTTACATTTAACACCGTGACTTGCATGATCTTCCTTAATTTCTTATTTCTTGTCTCTTTGTATTGTGTATTTTATGCATTACATTTTCTTCAAGTGTTGTCTTCACTTATGTAAACACTGCGTGGTTAGTTTTTATTTGATTTTGTTTGAGTATAATCTTTAATAGTTTTGTAAATGTTTTCTTGTTCTTAGAATTGTTTGTATAGAGTCTTGTTTCTCCAATATGTGTAATGTGACTGAAATGCCAATGTTTATGTATATATCTACGGTTTTAAATGGTAACGGAGTCTCTTTGCAGATCTTTAGTTTGTGTACAGAATGTCTTTGGTTCATTGATTTTGAACTTTGTATGTATAACTTTTCAAGGTCTTTATAATCTGTTTCGTAGTTTGACTATCGTATCCAAACAGTAATATTCTGCTGAATCATCACTTAAACGCTTTTTATTCTTAAATGGAAAAGGATCAGTTGCACTTACAAAGAACGATCACCTAAAGCAACCTCTTCTTGACAAGTTGCAACTTTTCATTCTCTTGTGTTTTTTATTATTCATTTTTAGTTTTTTGGGGCATTATCTTGACATTATGACTTGTATGATCTTCCTGAAGTGTTTTATCTTTAAAAGAAATGAATAAAATGGCTGACAGTAAAGGAGCGTTCTCCAACAAGGCTCCTCAACTTTGGAATAGCCCGCCAATTAATGTTCACCATTCTGAATCCGTATCAATTTTTAAAAGTATATAGACAGTGATTTAATTTAGTGTTTTAGTTCCCTGTAGATAAAGTTCTAGATCTGAGTTGGTGCTGTTGGGTTGGTGATCTGCGATCGGTCTTTCATTTCACCTTCACCCAGCTCATCATTAGTAGAGGGTGGGGCACTGAAATGATGCTGTCCCAGGGAACCCTCTCAACTAAGTACCTTTCAGTATCTGCTCCTTTTAGTTCTGCTGCTCTAGTCGATTTTGCTGGAGTCACATGCTGCACTGTCTCAATCTACCTCTGGTTATTATTTAAATTCTGTGCTTTATTAACTCTAACTGCTTTTCTTTGGAGGTCAGCTCTTCATCCATGGCTCTACTTAAGCACTGCAGCTACGACGATTACTGGATGGAACCTGGATTCCTATTGGACTTGCTATCCACTTGTAGTTTTTTGATTGGGCTGTCCTGCAGTGTTGATGCCCAGCCGCTCAAGATGGAGTCCCCCACTGAGCCTTGGTTCACATTTGGTAAAACTTTTTGGTAATGTGTTTTCAAACTGCAGTAGTACTGCTTTACTATAGTCTTACATTTTCTTTATTTTTCATGCTCTAACAGTTTTAAATTTAAGTTTTACATCCCTTTTTTAAAATTTATTTATTATTTATTTTTTAGCAGCTACATTTGATCACCCACTTTTTATTTATATATTTTTAAAGTTATTTTTGTTTTAAAATGATTACATTTATAACCATGACTTATGATCTTCCTGATTTTATTTTCTTGTCTCTTTGTATTGTCTTATGCATTACTTTTTCTCCTAAAGTGTTTTTAGTGTAATGTAAACACTAGTTTTTAATATAAAAAAAAAATTGTATTTATTTTGTTTCATTATGTTGGTTTTAATCTTTAAATATTTCTAAATGTCATGTCTATATACATAGTGTGTGTAAATAAGTAATGCATGTACAATTTTTGGTATTATTTAAAACTGACGTAGTACTGCTTTACTCTGGAGTCTTACATTTTATGCTCCCCCCCCCCCCTCGATACACAAAGGATTAAATATTACTTGTAACTTGTTACTGCTACATTTATCACCCACATGGGGGTGATTTTAATTATATTTAACACCATGATGTGCATTTTTTTTTTTTTTTTTTTTTTTTTTTTTTTTTTCCCTCCCCCCTTCTTGTCTGTATTGTGTACTGTTTTATGCATCACGTTTTCTTTTAAAGTTTTTCACTGTAATGTGAACACTCTTAGTGGTTGTAATATATTTTGTTCCTTTATTTTTCTTAATGTCCAATATTTATGTAAATGTTTTTATACATATTGTGTGTAAATGTAAGTAACACGTCAAATTTTTGGTATGTTTTCAAACAGTAGTACTGCTTTACTCTGGAGTTTAGCATTTTACTATGCAAATTATGATCATGAATTATAATTATATTAAAATTCTGTTCTTATTATTTTTTTTCTTTCCATATACCAACAAAAAGAAAAAATTAAATGGGTCTTGTTTTACTGTTCCATCACTTCGCCAGCTACGTTCATCACCAACTTTTCATGTTGTTTTTTTTTTTTTTTTTTTTTTTTTTTTTTTTTTTTTTTTTTTTTTTTTTTTTTTTTTTTTTTTTTTTTTTTTTTTTTTTTTTTAAATCTAATTTGTTTTATATTAAGTCTTATTTCTCCAATGTGTAATGTGACTAAAATTCCAATGTTCGTTTATCCACCTTTCCTTGACAGTTGCAACTCTTCAATCCATACAGTTTATTTAATACATTTTTTTTTTATTTATTTTTTTTTTGAGTCATACCTTTTTGTCATGACTTGTATGATCGTTCTGAATTGCTTATTTCTTCTCTTGTCTCTTTGTATTGTGTACTGTTACATTTTCTCCTAAAGTGTTCATCATGTAAACACTGTATATGGATAGTGGTTTAATTTTTCTTTTTCTTGTTTTTGTGTAAATGTCTAAGTACATGTTTACTCATAACACTAAACTGTAGTCATTTTGTTTCATACAGTCACTGTTAATGTTCACCATTCTGAATCAGTATCTCTTTAAAAGTATATAAACAGTGATTTAATTGTCTATAATTCGTTGTAGATAAAGGTGTAGATCTAAGTTGGTGGTGTTGGGTTGGTGATCTGCGATCGGTCTGTCATTTCACCTTCACCCAGCTCATCATTAGTAGAGGGTGGGGCACTGAAATGATGCTGTCCCGTGGAACCCGCTCAACTAAATACCTTTTAGTATCTGCCACTTAGTTCTGCTGCTCTAGTCGGTTATGCTGGAGTCACATGCTGCACTGTCTCAATCTACCTCTGGTTATTATTTAAATTCTGTGCTTTATTAACTAACTGCTTTTGTTTGGAGATCAGCTCTTCATCCATTACTCTGCTGAAGCACTGCAGCCACGACTATTACTGTTGATGCTCACAGAGGAGTTGCCCCCCACTAATCCTTGGTTCACGTTTGGTAAAACTTTGGTAATGTGTTTTCAAACTGCAGTAGTACAGTACATTTCTTAATTTATTTTAAAACCATGATGTGTATGATCTTCCTGAATTGCTTATTTCTTTTCTTGTCTCTTCTTTGTATTGTGTACTGTTAAATGCATTACATTTTCTCCTAAAGTGTTCTCCTAAGTGTATTCACTGTATTTTAAACACTGCTTATAGATGGTGTTTTTCATTATGTCGATTTTAATCTTATATATTTCTAAGTGTCATGTCTATACATAGTGTGTAAATGTAAGTAACACGTCAAATTGTTAACTGCAGTTGTACTGCTTTACTCTTACATTTTAGGCTCTTTTTATTATTATTTTTTTTATATGTTTTTTTTTCTCTATACACTAAATGAGGGTGAAAAAGTATATGTAACTTGTTTTATTGATTCATTTATCACCCACATTTTTTTTAAATTTTTATTTATTTTTAATTTTTTTTTTAAATGATTACGTTTAACACCATGACATGCATTATCTTTCTGATGTGCTTTTTTTTTTTTTTTTTTTTTTTTTTTTTTTTTTTTTTTTTTTTTTTTTTTTTTTTTTTTTTTTTTTTTTTTTTTTTTTTTTTTTTTTTTTTTTTTTTTTTTTTTTTTTTTCTTGCCTCTTCTTTGTATTATGTACTGTTACATTTACTCCTAATGTATTCACTGTAATGTAAACATGGTATATGGATGGTTTTAGCCTTTTTGATCTTAAATGTTTTTGTGTAAATGTCTGTAAGTACATGTTCAATCATAATACTAAACTGTACTCATTTTGTTTCATACAGTCACTGTTAATTTTTTTTAAAGGAAGGCTAACGGTCAGAATGTAATATCCTCTGTAACGCTGAAGGTCTATTTTACTCCAACTGCTAGTAGAAGCTTGGGAGAGGAAACCTAACGGTGCCAACACAATCTCCCCGCTAGCAGCAACGGAAGCTGGTCTGACTATGAGGGTGACGCGAGTCCACCCCTCTTACAAGACTGTTTGATAAATGTGTGCTCTTTCGCCTTTTATCATTTCTTTTCTTGTCTCTTTGTATTGTGTACAAATGCATTACATTTTCTCTTAAAGTGTTGTGTTCACTGTAAAGTCCACCCCTCTTAGACTGTCTTTATAATCTGTTGTGTAGCATGACGAAGTGTCCAAATAGTAATATTTAATCTGCTGCATCAGCTATTTTTTTTTATATTTTTATTTATTTCTTTTTTGACACCATGACATTTGTATGATCTTCCTGATTTGCTTATTTCTTCTCTTGTCTATTCTTTTTATTGTGTACTCTTTTATGCATTGCAATTTCTCCTAAAGTGTTTCATTGTAATATAAACATTGCATATGGATTTAAATTTTTTTTTTTTACTTATCTTGTATTTGTGTAAATTTGTTATGGTATACATATGGTGTGTAAATCTAACACTTGTCAAATTTTTGGTTTCAAATTTTTTTAAACTGCAGTAGTACAGCTTGACTGGAGTCTAACATTTTCTGCCCTTTTTTAATATTCAAACTAGTATGAAAAAAGGGTTAACTGTATATGTAACTTGCTTTACTGCTCCTCTACTTTGCCAGCTACATTAATCATCCACATGTGTTTAACAGATTTTTAAAAAATTTTTCTTATTATTATTAATTTTCTTTTTGACTTGGAATTGTTTGTATTGAGTTTCTCAAATGTGTAATGTGACTAAATTGCTAATGTACCCATCCGTTTATCTTCCGCTTTACCCTCTGCTAGGGTCGCGGGGGGAGGGTGTTCCCCTGTTTATGTATATATTTGAAATGTTAAGTGAATTTCTTTGCAGGTGCTTTTAGTTTGTATACAGAATGACTGTCACACTACACAACACAGATTATACCAGACATGCAAAGTTCAAATCTCAAACCAATGAACCAAAGTATCCAAATAGTAATGTTCGTTCTGCTGCATCAGCAAGATTTAAAGGTTTCCATTCTTAAATTCTCATTAGTATTGTATTATATATATTGTAGTATAGTATTGAGCCCTTTTACCACGGCACATTATGTTCCTGTGTAAATTTGTATTTTACACAATTTTTTTTTTTTTTTTTTTTTTTTTTTTTTTTTTTTTTTTTTTTTTTTTTTTTTTTTTTTTTTTTTTTTTTTAATAAATGTTTAACATCATGACTTGTATAATCTTCCTGTATTGCTTATTTCTTATCTCGTTGTATTGTGTACTGTTATCTTACAATTTCTCCTAAAGTGTTGTGTTCATTGAAATGTAGACACTATCTGTTAGTGGTTTTAATTTTGTTTCATGATGTTAATTTCACGCATAACTCTGTTATGCAAACTGTAGATATTTAGTATCCTGTGGTCATTTTGTAAGATTTGGATCAGTTGTGTAAGACTTGGATTAGTTGTGATGGGGCTTTTCCCCATGGTCTCTTTTATGCACCCCCCCCCCCCCAAATATTTATCTGGTAAATTTACCTGTAATTTTCCATCCAAGTTTCTCTTTGTAAAGAACCATGTAGGTTTTGGCTGCTTCTGGAAAACATTTTGGATTATTATTTAACAGTATCTGTTAGTTTCCTCTTTTCGTGGTAGTTTAATCCCTGTATAGATTAGTTTTTTTTAGGTTAATTAGATGAGACCTTCCTATCTCAGTTGTAAATAACTGATTCTATGTATTTGTGTCTATAATAATCCATTCTTCTTCTTTTTTATATGTATTTTATGATTGTAGGTCAAATGAACCACTGAAGGGGAAACCTCCTGGATTATTTGGTCCTTTATATTAATCCTTTGTATTGTTTGCAGGGGTATGTCTGAATTATTTTAGATCATGTATAATTACTAGGGTTAGGGTTGGGTTTAGAGAAAAATTTATATATATAAAAATAAACAAATGAATACATAGGAGGGGGGGGGGGAATTATTAAATGGTCAGGGTCATCATGAAGACTCCTGCAGATGTACTTGCTGTTTGCCAGCATGTCTGGCACGAATTGATTGACTTCATTGAAGTTGTATTGTGTTTCTTGACTTTTTGTAGGTGTGTCAACACTTTCATGCGTGCATTTTCTAGTCTGTCAGTCATATAAAGGTTTTCTCTGAACGATGGTTTGTTACGTAATGTACAGTTACACACCCATGTATCTTTTTATTATTCCTTCCTTTTAATTTCACCTGTTTCTTTTCAGGTTTGTCCTCCATATCTTGTTGTACATTCTTAACTAAAATATGGCTTTTAAATTAATGAGTACTGTTTGCATGATTTGGCTTTTGTGTTGTGGTCCATGTGGTTGACTGTTTGTTAGATTACGAGTTTCTAATATCCATTATATTATATTAAACATGAGCACTAATTGTCAGGTTTTTGGACTCTATGCTGCTTGCATACTGCAAACTGCTTCCTTTGCGTTTTAGTCCTGTGATCTTAATGTGCCTCTCTTACTGTATATTTCTAGACTAATGTTTTCTACCCCAAGTTATGTGTAATTTTTGGAAGAGAAGTTACCTTCACTTGTTTTGATCCTTTTTTGACAGGCTAATTTTCATATGCAACTTGCCTTTGTCAGTTCTGTGATTGTTACTTCAATGTTTAATGGTTTGTGTAATTTAACAATTTCAGTTCTTTTGCGTTGTCAACATTCTAATCTTTGCCATCATTCCTGTGCAGAAGGGATAATGTAAATTGTATTATGCCTATTCATTCGAACACTGAGCCATGGTTATATTTTGGAAAGGAAACCTGAAGTGAGGGGCTGGGACTCCTACTGCTAGTAGAAGCTTGGGAGAGGAAACCTAACGGTGACAACACAATCTCCCCGCTAGCAGAAATAGGAGCTGGTCTGGCTGTGAGGGTGACGAGAGTCCACCCCTCGTAGAAGACCGTTTGATAAAACCTGGGCCCTTTTTTTTATTTATTTCTTTTTTATATATATATGTGTGTAACCCTGTTTTTTTGTTCATTTTTATTTCACCAATGTGAAACATGGCAACTTCTTATTTATAGGTGATAATTAGACCTACAGCATCTAAAGGCTTGCCTGGAACACGCTATGAAATCTGGAGTCTGCTTCAAAGACTACCACAAAACTATAATGGCAACCTCAATGACTACCTCAAACTTCTAAAGTATGCTTCAATAACTTCCACAAATGCTGCCTCAAAGCACTAAATTCTACCTCAAACACTACCCAAAACCTCAAGCTTTGCCTTCAGTATTTACCTCAAAGCTCTAAAGACGGCCAAAAAGGACTAAAGACCACCTCAATAATTGCCTCAAAAGCACTCATGACCGCCTCAATGACTATCTCAAAAGCTTTACTGTCTGCCTCAATGCTAAAACTGCCTCAATCGCTTTAATGTCTGCCCTCAATGCTAAAACTGCCTCAATCGCTTTAATGTCTGCCCTCAATGCTAAAACTGCCTCAATCGCTTCCTCAATGTCTGCCCTCAATGCTCAAAACTGCCTCAATCTCTTCCTCAATCGCATCCTCAATGTCTACCTCAATCGCTTCCGCAAAGCTCAAACTGCCTCAATCGCTTCCTCAATGTCTGCCCTCAATGCTCAAAACTGCCTCAATCGCTTCCTCAATGTCTGCCCTCAATGCTC
>JAFMOD010000661.1:233567-249718 GCA_019802435.1 Corydoras maculifer | reverse complement strand
GTGTCTGCGTGGGTTTCCTCCGGGTTCTCCGGTTTCCTCCCACAGTCCAAAAACATGGATCAAGTTAATTGAATTCTCAAAATTGCCCCGTTTAGAGTGTGTCTGTGTGAGTGAGTGTGTGCCCAGCGATGGATTGGCGCCCTGTCCTGGGTCTATCTGCCCAGCGCCCGAGACGTTCTCCCCTAGATGGGCATAGGGAACCCCACCGCGACCCTAATAGAGGATAAAGCGGGAGATAATAAATGAATGAATGAATAATGCACAGCATTAGTAGTTACCTGGTTAGGGCCTAAGGTAGCAGAATTGGGCATTACTGCCAAAATTGGTTGTGACTTTGCTGCCTTTATTCAGAATGAATAAGAGTCCCTGTGTCTGCATGGGTTTCCTCCGGGTTCTCCAGTTTCCTTCCACGGTTCAAAAATTTGGAGTGGCTGCTCTAAATTGCCCCTATCTACATTACTCCTATATAGTGTGTATGAGTGAGTGAGTGCTCTGTGGTGGATTGTCGTACCCTGTCCTGTGTATCTGCCCAGACCCTGAAACGTTCTCCTCTTGATGGGCATGAGGACCCCCACAGGACCCTAGTAGAGGATAAAGATAAGATAATGGATGAATGAATAATTCAGTGGACATTTTACCCAAAGTCACGTTCAGGTACGCCAAAATAATGATGTGAGATTGGAACACGTGACACAGCCATGATACAGAACCCCTAAAGCAACGAGAGTTAAAGGCTCTGCTCAGAGGAGATGATTTGGAACATTGGGAAACTCAGGAGTTGATGATATGTTAACTTTCCGCTCGTGCTATAACTATAAAAACATATTTAATAATAATATACATGTATTATAAACTTTAGGTACACCAGAAGATGATAGAATCTCAGCTTTGATTGGCGAACACCGATTCCCAAGAAGCTCTTCAATGACGGACAGCTTTCGGCAGGACAGCATCCCGCCCCCCCCACAGACTGCACCTCCTCCTCCTCCAACTCCCTACTTTCTAGATTCTGGTCCACCGCCATCTTTTTTACCACCTCCACCTCCAACACGCACAGCAAATCAGACGCGTTCTAGTTTCCGGCCAGGTGCAGAGCCTAAGCTTCATGGTCCGGTCACGACCGACCGTCAGAGGAAGGCCCGTTCCATGATCATACTTCAGGATACTGCACACCTGCCCGTAGAACCCGCCCCCATTTCAAGGCCAGCAACACCTACCTCTGGTGCAGTTCCTCCAGAGCGTGGACGTAGGCGTGGTCAGCAGGTGGAGAACCCATATGCTAACGTGGGTCGTTTGAGTGCAGTCTATACCCCCGCCAAGCCGCAGCGCCGGAAAAGTCCTCTAGTTAAGCAGGGGCAGGTGGAGGAGGGCACCCAGCTTGGTATTGGAAGGGACCCCTCTCCACTTGGAGGAGCTCGAATCCCACACAGCAGCCGAGCTGAGCAGTTTCAGCAGCAAGTGCTCTCCGAAAGAGCCAGGATCACGCCCCCTGGGGCCCGACGCAGAACAAGCGTGTTCCTGTCTGTTGAGGGAAGTACATCAGAGCCTCAAACCACCCCGCTGTTATCCCAGTCCCACTCCGTCGATGAGTTAGGTGAACTGCCGCCACCAGCACCTATGCTTTCTCCAGGTCTGCCTCCAGGGGGCTCCACTTTTATACACCCACTTACAGGGCGCCCTTTGGATCCTTCTTCCCCCTTAGCCCTGGCATTAGCCGCACGAGAACGGGCTCTTAGTGGCCGTACCACACCTACGCCCACACCCAGCCCCTCACCATCACCCACCCAAAGCAGAGCGGTGGAAAGACCTGAGACTGAAGGAGGAGTCACTCCCCCAGCTCCTGTTGATGTGTCCACTTCAGATTCTTGGAGAGAGGAACCGGTCAGCATAGTAACAGATACAGGAAGTCAGGTGACCAACGGCAGCCCTGTGTCGGCAAGAAGTTTGGAAGAGTCCATGGTGTCGCCAACAGTCCAGATCATCCAACCAACACTAATGGACACAGAGCACAGCCAACCGGCCGTTCCTCCTTCCATGCCATCACCTGCCCCGACCCTCTCCAACCTGGCCGGCCGCAGTATGACCATGAGCTCCGAGGAGGAGGCGGAGCCTTACACCGTCACGCTGCCTCCGGCTCTGCTCTCATCTAGTGATGAAGAAACCAGGGAGGAGCTCCGCAAGATCGGCATCGTCCCACCCCCTCAACCCTTCGCCAATGGTCTTCTAATTAAGGAAGTGTCCAAAACCACTCTTAACATTTCGCCCGGGGCGTCGCGGCCTTCTATTGCCAAGACATCGTCTGGCAAAGCGAGCGATTCCACGGCAGATTCCGGTGTGGAGGACCCTCATATGGAAACAACCAGTACGGTTTCCACAGTCTCCAGCATGTCCACTCTGTCATCAGAGAGCACGGACTCGGTTCACGGCAGCAAGCCACGTTGTGGGGTAGGTCGCGGCCGCCCCGCCCATCTCAGGGACCCACTTCTTAAACAGTCATCAGACAGTGAGCTGCTTCCAAATCCTCCCAGCACAGGCCCTGTCCGTCCACGCTACCTGTTCCAAAGACGCTCCAAACTCTGGGGGGAGGAGCCTAGGGCTCAAATAGGCATAAGTGATGACAGTAGGCCTGCTGCGATGGGGGCAGAGTTATTAAGTAAAGATGCACATTCTTTAGGTGAAGAACCTCCAATGGGTGCACCACTTGACCCTGGCAGAAGGTCACCTGTGGGTGGAGCCAGGTAAGAAGCTTTCTCTTTAGTGGACGTCCGGCCAAAAAGGTTCATATACAGTAACGTTATTGGCTACGGCACCAAACCTCATTAGAGTCCTCAGCTGCTGCTTATGAAGCGTTACGCTGCTCTGATTTCACTCGTTTTAGTGAAAGACGTAACGGTCTGTCTGTCTGTCTGTCTGTGTATATCATTACAGATGTGAGGAGAATGGAGAAGAAAGTAAATCGTAGGTTTTTAGCTCTGTGGGTAAAAACAACTTTGTCCAACTAACTTTCTATTTCACCTTAACGTCATTCTGCACTGTTTCTGAAAGGTCCAATAATCATGCACAGTCATGCCCTAAAGTATTAAAGTATTAAAGTGACTAACGAACCTCAGTCAGCACCCTAACCGGTACAACACTAACACTTGATCGGCCCTGTCCTTGCTTTCTGATCAAGTTGGACCTCGGTGTCCACTTTAAGATGCTAACTTGCTGCCCAAAATTGTCCAGCGTGGTCATGCAGGTTCCTATTAAAGCAGTTTAGATTTCAGGACACTAGTGTGCATGAAACTCTGAGTCTGTACTTACTGACGTGCATTTCACACCTATCCCTTCAGTAAAGCTCCGTCCCAATCAATACACCCATCAATACATCATTTATGAACATGAAAACATCTTATTATGCAGAAATATAGTGTAACGCTCGCCTACCTCGACCAAAAACAGCTGCGCAACCATAGCGCAAAGCCGAAGCGCCCTAACGCGCTTAAGGGAGCCAGGCACCACAGGTAGCGCAACAGAGGAATTTTATTTAGAGGTGTAGGGACACCATAAACACAGGAGGAACAAAAACTAACAACGTGCACTGAGGTAGGGGAACACAGGAGATAAATACTAACCGACACCCGACCACGTGCACAAAACCAACCAATGAACATAAAGAGTTAATTAACTAAAATGCCGAACCAAAACAAAAGTTAATTAACTTAAGGAACAGGTGCCCTAGGCAACAATAAACTCTTAATAAACGATAAAAAATTATTTAGGAAATTAACACTCACCACAAATCCTGATTCAATTCTTAATAAGAGTAATTAGTTTCATTAAGATGCCGTTTCGTATCGCCATCAAAGCTGATGCTGAACATTGAGTCGTATTTCTGTTTTAATTTGCTGAAAATGACCAACCAATGAGGTAAACTCTCAGATTCTCCAATCAGAGGGCAGGAATATGCTGACCTAACGTACGCCTGCTAGAAGGCCCTGGTGTAGCATGTGCAGAATGAGGCCTTCCATTAAAACAGAAGCAACGTGTGAGGTGTTCCATAAAGACAGTTTTGTTGGTAGCATATATTTTTTTAAAGATTTGTCTCCGCATCAGCTGTACCTCTGTACCACATGGTATGTCACTTGACACAGTTGCTTCCTGTACCATGACGGATGTTGGTTTTTGCGCCTATTTTTAAAGACAGTCTGGAAAAAATGTTTTTCTTACATTTCACAAAAGTCTTTAAAAAAAGGCGTGGCATCTTACTGAAGAACACAAGCTTCTTACTAACCGTCCCTCATGAATGTCCTGTCTCTGTTTAACTTTCCTCTCCCTGACATTCTTTGCCCGTCAGACTCTTCAGCAGCCTTGGTGAACTCCATACCATCTCCCAAAGGAACTATGGAACCACTTTTACCATCCGTCCAGGCAGCCGTTACCCGGTGACTCGTAGAACACCCAGTCCTGGGGCCACACCGGACCGAAGCGAGCCACTGGGGCCCATGCGCACTTTCAGTCCTCACCATCACCACCATCACCACCACACCATCCTCAAGTCCTCCAGCTTAAGCCTTCCACAGGAGCCCAAGGAGGTACGGTTCGTTATGAGGAGTGCCAGCGCCCGCGCCCGCAGCCGTTCCCCATCCCCGTCGCCCTGTGCGTCCCCGTGCCCCTCACCTGTCCTGGGTGCGCCACTTCTGGCCCTACGCCCGTTTAGACAGCGTCCTCTTGCACTATGGAGCAAGTACGATGTGGGTGAATGGTTAGAGAGCGTGGGACTCGGGGAACACCGTGCCCGTTTCCTAGAGCACGAAATCGAAGGTGCCCACCTCCCCGCGCTCACCAAGGACGACTTAGCAGAACTGGGGGTGACGCGAGTGGGTCATCGAATGAATATTGAGCGCGCACTCAAACAGCTGCTGGAGAGCTCAGGAGCCTGACAGCCTACAAATACACTCCAATAACATCTCCACCTTCCCCCCCATCCTGTAGGACTGCTTCACAACTAATTCACTATGTTCACCACCGTTTATTTCCCAAAAATCTAACATTCAGGAACACCACCTAACCCTACAACGACGTCACCTGAGATCCTTATGTAGACTGTAGTTCTGTCATGCAGCGCTGTAGTCCAGGCTGCAGAACCTCCATCATGTGATCAGTCAGCACCACAGAGCAGTATTAACAGAGCCATCCTCAACCTTCTGCATTATTTGAGTTTTGGTTTGGTGACGTACACCAGGGCTGGCATAGCGAGCTTTAAAACCTGACATTTTAAGTCATTCACTAACGAATGAATTACAAACGAGATCGAACGACACACGTTTAAATGCCGCTGCTTTCACGAGCCCAGTTTCCTTTAATTTAATGATTAAGTTTTGAAGTGTAATCTCTGTATGAGTAACAGGATTCTAAACAGCATCGGAATGAAGCCGGTCATTTCACATGCTTTCAAATAATATGACAATCTCCCCTTAAAGGTGCAATATGTGAGGAAAACAACGGCAGTTGGCCTTTGTAATTAAAATTTTATGAATCCTATTTCTGTTCTGTAAAGATAATTATCATTCTATGAGTCTGTAATTTTTTGTAACTATGTACTGCTGTGTTTGTAGCACTAAAGAATTTAATACAGAAATATGAAAGGGAACTTAAACGTGACTTTATTGTAGGTTTTTTAGAGCTTTCTGAAGTTCAAGCTAGAGGGAGAATCCAACATAATGCACCTTTAACTTCATACGTCGAGTGTGGCCTTGAGATAGAGTCCTGCCACCGTCTAAATTTCATAACGAAAAAGTATTTTCAGAGAATAAATGAACTTTATATGTGTGTGATATATTCGGGCTTATATACTCAAAGAGATGAATGTAAGCGTTTTAGCTGAAATCTGTTTGTAATGCCCAGTGCTCGTCCACTTTATATTTTATCTTCGTTGCGTCAGATATTAATTAGTGGCATAGGCCCGGTAATAGTTACTCCCCCATAGTATTGTGATTTCTTAAAGCGAAACTATAATAAATGGTTCAAACGTGCAAAGCCATTTTTAAAATGTTAAAAGTCACTTTTAATGTCCTTTCTAAATAAATGTGAGGTGAGATTGCATACTGAGTATTTATTTAAACCAAGGAAGCAATTAGATACTATGGGGAGTAGGTAAGACGCTCTTACCCTGATGTTCTAGGTGAAGTACTGAGTATGTCTGTCGTCAGTGCTGAGTCGTCATTATTAGATTGCAGTTTTGTGTCTTTGCCTAAATAAGACGTTTTATTCTAATATAGTATAGGCTTTTAGTCGATCGCAAAACTATACGCTGTTTAAGGGCTTACAAAGAAACAATCATACACTTCTGTATTTAGATGTTTACACTGCACATGTGAACTTGCACATGAGGACAGAGAGGAGAATAAATGTTGTAACTAAAAATGATCAGAGTTAAGCTTTTAAAAAACCAGAGCCATGAAGGCGCCGTGATGCGAGAATACATAAAAACAATATCCACATGAAGCAAAACCCAAGAGCTATGGAAACGGCGATGATTCACACTACAGAGCCCAAAGACAAAGGATTATTTTTATAGGAGAGTAAATTAGGACGAAGGAGGATCTGTTTAAATCCGCCATAGAATCACAACGTCACATGCAGTACTCATTTCACGTTCAGGCAGACCCGCCGGCGAGCCGAAATCGACCACGTAAGTCCAATGCTCACACTTGCCTCTTGTCCAGATGATCAATTTGCACAAAGTGGAGGGTGCTACTTTTTTATAAGCCATTTGCATAGAACACTGCTGTTCTCCTTTGCTCGCTCTCTTGTCCTCTTGCTTCCTATCAGATGCACAAACACATCCCACTCAAGCGCAGGATGATGCAGAGCAACTTCAGCAACGTTTAGCAGAACCCAGTCCACAGCTGGCAGCCTCCGCGGTCTCAACAGGCTCTGGAAGCGTGAACCCGCCCGTGTATTGCCACGGCAATGAACTTCTACGATGAAGGGTCCGTGGCACCCGTCCAGTTTATTTAAGAACTCGAGGACCTCTGGATTTGGATGTTTTTTTTCTTTGTTGTTTTTTTTTTTTTCTGTATTTCTTGTTAAGTTAAGTCATTAATTAAGTCTACCCTTGTATGCTTACAAGAAAATGTTGTACCCCAATAAGTTGACTTGTTTATCACTTGAAAATCTATTGCTGTCTACAAACTGTGATGGTATATTAGATCTGGCACGTTGCCCATCATAAAATGAAAGAGGCTGACCATTTGTTTGGTGTCAATCCTTCATTTTTTGTCTGTACGGCCGCAGTGCTGCACGTCTGATCAAGCAGGAGCTCTTAGCTGATATAATGTAATGGTCATGCTTATCATTAGAGCTGGAACCGGAAAACCCAACGCCAGGTAACCATGTGGTTTCATTCATGTCTAAAAGTTGTTGGTTTTATTATTATGTCATATTTTTACATGCTTTAGAGTAAAACACCAAGGAGGTCTGGGCCTCGTGCCCTTGCAAACTCAACCCCGGACAAGCGGAAGATAATGGATGGAGGGATGGATGGATAATAATTCAAATAATCCAATAATAATGCACAGACATAACGTTACACAGAAATATTTATGAGCTTTATTTAATTAATTGTCCAAATCATATTTGAGTGCAGAAGCTTTAAAGTTTTCATTTGCCTGGCCTGCTAATAAGGAACTCACATCCACAAAAAACATTTCAAATGCAATAAAATCATAATTCTCCTGAAGCTTCAGTCAAATGCTTTGTGACCATGCCCTTCCTGGAAAAGAAGATCAACCTGGTCATAATAAATGTGGATGCTATAAATTCATAAATCACTCAGCTCTCACTTAGCTGGGGTTTACAGACCGGCTCAACATGAATCTATTCATTACTGTGTGCAGGTTATATTAATCCTTCTGAAACTACATTTGACTTAATGAACTTTCCTGAACTAAACTACAAATGAGGCTGCAGGTTTAATAACACACACACACACACACACACACACACACACACACACACACACACACACAAGCCTCTGCTTGTAGAGATATCCTTTTCTTGTTGTGCTTGCTTTGATTGTAACATTCCTAATGCTACACAATCTGGCGTGTTCACTGATCTGTCACAGATGCTGTAGTCATCTATTCTTCTATTCTAACTTCTAGTCAACAATTCTGGGTGTCCAGCAGCTAATAAAAAATACAGCAAGTAAGTAACATTTTAACTCCAAGAAATTAGGAAACACTTTCTATAAATCTTGAACTCGCCTTGTATTATTTTAACATTCATAAAACTTATTAAATAAAGTATTCCTTACGCTTTATAACACTTATAACCTTTGGATTCTCATTGTTTTTGATTATATTTTAAGAAATATGATGGACTAAATAAATAGTATATAATTTTCCTTAATAATTTTATGATTTTTATTTTTTATATTAATAGTATATCATTTTTGTGCCCAGCGATGGATTGGCGCCCTGTCCTGGGTCTATCTTCCCAGCGCCCGAAACGTTCTTCCCTGGATGGGCATGGGGAACCCCACCGCGACCCTAATAGAGGATAAAAGCGGGAGATAATGAATGAATAAGTATATCATTTTTTGTTGAGCCACAGCCACACTGTATTCAGTTGGAATTTACCCGTTTCTTATAATTAAAAGACAATACAATTAAATATAAATAATAATGAACTCAGGACGTGACGGTGGTGTAGTGCTGAGCATGTCTGCCTTTTAGAGCTGGGGATCCAGGTTAGAATCCCAGTATGGGTGGAGTTTGCATGCTCTCCCATTGTACTCATGAGTTTTCTCCGGGTTCTCCGGTTTCCTCCCATGGTCCAAAAACATGGATTCAAGGTGAATTGGCTGTTCTAAATTGCACCATATAGTGTGTGTGTATGTGTGTGTGTGTGTGTGTGTGTGTGTGTGTGTGTGTGTGCCCAGTGATGGACTGGCTCCTTATCTTGGGCGTATCTGCTCAAAAACAATTTGAATAAATTGAAATGAAAATTTAAAAAATGTAAATAAACAGGGCGGCACGGTGGCTTAGTGGTTAGCACGTTCGCCTCTCAGCGCTAGGGATTCCCGGTTCGAATCCCCATCTGGGTGGAGTTTCCATGTTCTCCCCGTGTCTGCGTGGGTTTTCTCCGGGTTCTCCGGTTTCCTCCCACAGTCCAAAAACATGGATCAAGTTAATTGATTTCTCAAAATTGCCCCATTTAGAGTGTGTCTTTGTGAGTGAGTGTGTGCCCAGCGATAGATTGGCGCCCTGTCCTGGGTGTATCTGCCCAGCGCCCGAGACGTTCTCCCCTGGATGGGCATGGGGAACCCCACCGCGACCCTAATAGAGGATAAGCGGGAGATAATGAATGAATGAATAAATAAACAGTCTCAGGGATTATAATAATAATATAATAATAAAAATAATAATAATGATATTAAGAATAAGAAATGATTATGTTTCCATTAAGTCATTTAGCAGATGCTTTTATTCAAAGAGAACAGCACAGTCAGCAGTTATAAAAACTTCAGCTACAGTGTGGAATCATTTAGTGATATATGTGATAATGACTTTACTTTAATAAGTTATTTAACTTAAACAATGTGAGTTATTTTCTATTTAATTGTAAAAGTACTTTACGGGTTGATTAAGAGAATTGTGTAATGATGGGCGTATTTCCACGTCATGGTTAATGTGTGACGGACAGGCTTGTCTGAGGGAACTAAACCATTTGCTTAGAGTGTGTGAGTGCTACACACACCCCTGAACTTGGAGCAGCAGCAGTCTGAATCTGACACCTTCAAAAAGGTAGGCTTCACTGCAGTCCTTTAAAAAATATATATATTCTTAATCAATAACATAAGCAGCCTTTTAAGTTACCATATTGTTTCTAATAATATTTTATTTTTTAACACAGACCCTTCTCTGGTGGCTTATTAACAGTTTTAATGGTTCTGTGTTATTTTAAGGCTAATCTCTTCAGTATGATATAAATGAGTTTTTTATTTTTATGTTAATTAATCATTAAAGAACTGAAATGAGCTTCATTATTAACAGCTAAATTTAGTAAACTTAACATCAAAATCATTCAGCAATCTGTTTTAAAGAAAGCTCAGTGTGGATAAGCATCAGGCCTATCCTAACGTTGTTGTAGGTTGTGTATTTGCTCAAACTCTGTCAGCGGTCTGAGATGAACTGCTTTCACAGCTGAGAGCTCCTCACACCAACCTCACATCACTGAGAGCATGGCGCTCAGAGAAGGTTCCATCAGCTTCCCAGAGATGATCCGACGGAAAAGGGACGGCTGTCGGCTGGACGCAGACGAGATCCGTGCTTTTGTGAAAGCAGTCAGAAAGGCTACTATTCAGGAAAGTCAGATTGGTAAGCACGTGAAGTTCATCTACTGCAGGACAGACGGGACATCCAACTTTGCTAGAACAGTTCATATAAACACTATAAGTGTTCGGAATGCCCCTCATAGCTCCTGAACTATTGAAAAACTGTGGGCAGATCTTCAACAAGCTGTGCATGCAAAGTGGGCAGGAAGAGTCCAGAACAAAGAGGAATGCAAGAACATTCCGAAATGCGTGTAGAACTTCTCCTGGGTAGAAATTTCCGACTTCAGTTTTATAAATACCGCTGACGTCTGTGACACCTAAACACCAAACTGTTTCTAATATAATCTGAAAAAGTTTGATGATATGACATGGCTATATGGGTGTTTTTAGGTGCCATGCTCATGGCCATATGGCAGAAGGGCATGGTTCTAGAGGAAACCATGGAGTTAACGAGGCAGATGATGTTGTCAGGGGAGGTTCTGCAATGGCCTGAGGAGTGGGCTGGACTGGTGGTGGATAAACACTCGACAGGTGGAGTAGGAGACAAGGTCAGCCTTCCACTTGCTCCTGCTTTAGCTGCCTGTGAATGCAAGGTAAAGAAATCATGAAATCAAACCATTCCATTTACAGTGTTCTAAATATAATAATAAAATAATAAAATTAATTAACGCTGAGAGGTGAACATGCTAAACACCCAAAATCCTTTATAACAAATAAATTATATATTTTTATTGATTTGAACTTTCAGGTTACTAATAAAAACATAAGAATGTTCTTTATAGGGGTGTAAATCGATTAAACAGCCGGAGTATCGATGCACCTACCCGCCCTCAGTACACGATTATCAAAAAAAACACCAGCATGTCTTTTAAAGAAGTCTGCTACACTATATTCCTGAAGTAGAGTTTCACTGATGCACAGTAGACTGATCAGACAGACCACATGAATCGGAACAACGATGTGTACACCAATCACCTGAGACTGATTTTGTATCTGACTGATTTTTAAATATATATTTATAACATGTAATTTATAACTTCTATGAATGACGTTATAGATTTTTGCTGAGTATTTTCATATTCTAACAGATCTTCAGCTGCAGGACAGTTTGTGACTCTGTTCTCTGATGTTCTGAATGTAAAGCCATGCTGTTGCAGTGTGTCTGTACTGTCTCACAAACATAACTATAAACTTCTTTAAATATGATCAGACTGTGACTTTAGTAACAGTAACTTGCCTTTGCATGTGATATTTGCACCGTGTGCAGGTTCTGGGCCGGTCTGAGGTTCGATGCCCCTCATAACCTGATAACAGGTGTCTGATTTTCTTTGTAATACAGGATTCAGGACTCTGTTATTGCTCAGGGTTTAAAATTGCATGGACTCAACACGCTGTAATGCTCAGGGGGTTATATATTTTTGTCCAAACCTGTGAATTAACAGCTGCTGACCTCTGCAGGTTCCAATGATAAGTGGACGTGGACTGGCGCACACTGGAGGCACGCTGGACAAACTGGAGTCCATTCCGGGTTTCAGCAGTGATCAGTCGATACAGCAGGTACGAACCAGACGCCATGTCTCAGATCAGGAGTTCAATAAAAAGCTTATAATAAAGAAGAACATGTCTTTCATTTCATAATAAACGCAGTTCATAGCAGTTTGTGATTGGTCCACCAGAGAAGCCTCTGTTACACAACGGAAATCCTAACAGTTATATAACCAAAATCATTTATTACTGAAATGATCTTTATATTTTTATCTCTTAATAAGAACTCAGGGTAATTAGCATGTACAGGGCCTCCCTGAGCCGGAATAACTTCATTTAATAATTTCACATGAACCTCCATGAATACTGCATGCTTTATTTTGCAACGAAAATTCATTTGAAAAAAGTCCCAAACGAGCCAGTTTATTAAAAAATGGAACACATTGAAACCTCTCTAATTAATTGAAAACATTCTGCTAATCAGAACCGTGCTATCAATCAAATATCATTTATAAATACAACAGTCAACAGCATTTACATCTTAAACTGTTTCCTCAATTATTAAAAATGACTTTTCTAAACGTCTTTAGTTCATGAGTATTCTTAACTTTAAAGCTTCTCAATCACTATGTATGTCACAAATCATTTATATGTGTGTGTGTAGATCTACAGCACCTCACACTGAGTGACTTTAAAACTCAAATCGGAGGCTTTTATTTTGTAAGATCTCAGAACATGGTGGTGTTTTCTGTTCTTCACATGAACTCCACACAATGCTTTTTGAATGCAGGCAGTGACCTTCAGCAGCTTATCACTAATCAAACATTGTCTGATCATTTAACAGGTGAGGGTGATCCTTCAGAGCGTGGGCTGTTGCATTGTGGGTCAGACGGAGTCTCTGGTCCCTGCGGACCGTGTCCTCTATGCCCTTAGAGATGCGACCTCCACGGTGGACAGTGTTCCTCTGATCACGGGTGAGAGCAGAGCTCCAGTGGACCTCTGGGTGAGCAGTAGATCAGTAACCGGCCATGCTGGACTTATCTGAGCGGTGTGTTTGCTTTGCTCTGCAGGCTCAATCATTTCTAAGAAAGGAGCAGAGGGGCTGAGTGCGCTGGTACTGGACGTGAAGTTTGGGAGGGCAGCCCTGTACAAAGACCTGAGCAGCGCCCGCACTCTGGCCAAGTCACTGGTGAGTTACACACACACACACACACACACACACACACACTTCCTGTGCGCCGCGTGAGTGGCAGCACGTCTCAGCAGCTCCTGCTCACGACTGAGCATTTTTTACTTTATACTTTTAATCTTTATCTTTAACTCTTTCTTTCTATACACTCTTTTATAATTTCTATATACTCTCCACTCTGTTGTTTTTGTTTAAAATTAGAAAATTAGATTTTTATCTTGTATATTTAGATTTCTCTATTTAAAATTATTCCTAGTTTAAATCTCTTCTAATGACTGGATACCTTTTCACCCTCCTCTGTATCTGCTGCTAAGAAATGTGAATTTCCCCATTGTGGGACAAATAAAGGTTTATCTTATCTTATCTTATCTTACACACTGGTTTATTTAAAGAATATACACTAACCCGTTATTTTATCAGGTACAGCTGATTGGTTCTGAGTTTAGATCTGTTAGATTCTGGTCTTCATGGCCTGCATGAGCATCATGGTTCAAACACAGCAGATTAGTGAGGAGCCCAGCAGAGGAGTTCATATTCTCATCAGAAGTTACAAACCGGTTCACAGTCACATAGATTTTTTACAAATGTTCAGAATGAAGGCAAGCTCAGATCTCACAACACAGGCTCAAATAATGATGCTACCACCACCATGTTACACAAATAGAGCTTATGCTGAAATCAAATGAGAATTTTTATCCTTTTATACAAAACAAGCTTTTGGTTTGTCAGTGTGACCTTTAGCAAACCTCTGACCCGGTGTACTGTTCTTTTTCAGAGATTAACCACCTCAATGCAACTATTCACATCATTGTTATTCAGCGCTGTCCAAATAGTGAACTCAGAAATATTATCAATAACAAATGTTACCTGTAGTCACGTAGAAGGTATTTTGGATTCACAATGACCCTGTGGATTATTTCACATCCTGTGCATTGCGTGAGTTTTGTACGGAGGCATAATGGGACGGGATTATTGCCGTTCCCATCTAGTAAGCCTGATGTGCATGAACACATCATCAGTAATCCTCCTTTTTCATTGTCACGTTACAGTTTCACAAAAAGGTCAGCTCCATACAGAAATACAGAAAGTTCTAAAGCACTATTGTGTGTGTGTGTATATATATGTATATATATATATATATATATATATATATATATATATATATATATTCATTCATTCATTCATTATCTCCCACTTATCCTCTATTAGGGTCACGGTGGGGTTTCCCATGCCCATCCAGGGGAGAACGTCTCGGGCGCTGGGCAGATAGACCCAGGACAGGGCGCCAATCCATCGCTGGGCACACACTCACTCACACAGACACACTCTATATGGGGCAATTTTGAGAATTCAATTGACTTGATCCATGTTTCTGGACTGTGGGAGAAAACCGGAGAACCCGGAGGAAACCCACGCAGACACGGGGAGAACATGTAAACTCCACCCAGATGGGGATTCGAACCGGGAATCCCCAGCGCTGAGAGGCGAACGTGCTAACCACTAAGCCACCGTGCCGCCTTGTATATATATATATATATAGCAAATTTGATTGGCTAAGCCGTTTGTCCAGCTGTGACATCATTAACAAATACCTCTTTATGGGCTTTATTAACTATAATGCCACGCTCTCTTGTACCTTTCTGCATAATAAGAGTGTGTGTATAATAAAAACAATAATTTATAATAATAATTAGGTGTATTGCCAGAGAATGAATAAAAGTTTCACGATAATAAAGTAATGGCGTGACTAGACGTTCTCTCAACCCTTAATCCACATCTAAACTATACAAACCATGCCAAATGCCTTTAATTTGTTAAGACCTGCCACCCAGCAGAGAGGGCAGCTGGTTCACCAAAGAACCAAAGAATAAAGATTAAAAGGGAAATTCAAAGAAAACGGGAATAAAACTAAACAAAAATACACTGAAGAAATCAATTATATTGTATTATTAATAAAAATAAAACCCTGTGGAACTTTGTGTTTGTGTGCGCAGGTTAACGCGGGGAACAGTTTGGGGATAAAGACGGGGGCAATACTGACCCGCATGGATGCTCCAATTGGCCGGTGTGTTGGAAACAGCCTGGAGGTATTTGAGGCTCTGGAGTGCCTTAAAGGCCGCGGCCCTGAAGACCTGCAGGAACTAATCGAGGCTCTGGGTAAGAACCAAGGCTTTAAACTTTAAATATCTGAACCAATCAAAAAACAGTCTTTTTATAATATATCATACATTAAATAATAAAAGTAAACATTTACATCCACTGCTTTGTTAATGTTAGGCTACATTACAAAAAGAAATGAAAGTTTTGTGTTGACAAAGCATGACGCACTTTAATGTCAGCAAAACCTGTAGTGATGAGTTGAAAACAGTAGTGAGCATTGAACGTTAGTACAGGTTGAAGGATACAACCTCATGCAACAGAATATAAACTGGGGGGGGGGGAATTGTGTGTTCATTAAAATCATTCACTTAAATAAATGTTTCGTTATGTAACAAGAAAAACATCACTGAACCCAAAAAGGACACGCCTCCAGGTTTAAATCCCGATCTGGGTGGAGTTTGCATGTTCTCCCAGTGTCAGCATGGGTGTTCTCTGGTTTCCTCCCACAATCCAAAAACATGGATTAAAGGTGAATTGGCTGCTCTCAATTGCCCGTATCTAAATTGCCCCTGTATAGGGTGTGTGTCTGTCCTGGGTCTATCTGCCCAGCGCCAAAAATGTTCTCCTTTAAATGGGCATGGTGATCCCTGCCATTACCCTGGTAGAGGATTAAGTGGAAGATAGTGAGTTAAGGGGCGGTACGGTGGCTTAATGGTGAGGACGGCCAAATCTCAGCGCTGGGGATTCCAGGTTTGAATCCTGATCTGGGTGGAGTTTGCATGTTCCCTCCGTGTCTGTCTAAAAAATGGATTCAAGGTGAATTGAATGTTCTAAATTGCCCATATAGAGTGTTTTGTGTGTGTCTCTTCCCTAAATGGACATGGGGAACCAAGTAAAGGATTAAGATAATGAATGAATGGTGACAATTCGTAAATAAATGTTTGTGGTACATTTTAGCAGACTGGGTAAGGATGAACGATGTGCTGTGAAAAACCAGAACATAACATTATATATATATATATATATATATATATATATATATATATATATATATAT
>JAFMOD010000661.1:203602-228086 GCA_019802435.1 Corydoras maculifer | reverse complement strand
TTCGGGATAATTATGGTAACAATGTGCTTGACTCGGCTCAACGTTCTGAAAGGGTTTCAATTCACCAAAGAATGAATTCTGCACTTATCCACTTCACTGTCCAGCCATTTCATTTAATACTGAAGAGCTGAGCTTCTGCCGGCTCGCTCTCTCTCTCTCTCTCTCTCTCTCGCTCTGAAAGCATTCTTTATTTAATGACCTCTCACCTTCATCCACACCGCTTTGTTCCCATTATCAGCTACCAAATCCAAACACAGCACTTAAAACGACTGTTAACCCTTTCATTTATCATTATTTAATGTTGAAACTGGGTGGCATGGTGATCAGCAGGTCTGCCTTTCAGCGCTGGGGATCCAGGTTTGAATCCCGATCTGGGTGGAGCCTTACATGGATTTAAAGTAAACTGGCTGCTCTAAATTGCCCCTAATCAGTGTGTCTGTGTAAGTGTGAATGTACTCAGTCATAGATCGGCGCCCTCTGCTGGGTGTATCTGCCCAGCACCCAGGATGGACCTGGTTTTCTCCTGGTTGGGCAGTTAGCTGGGGATGTGGAGGTCTGGGATCTTTATCTTAGGCTACTGCCCCTGTGTCCCGGCGAGATGGATGGACTGTGTAAACTGGCCACATCTGGTCAAGATTCAAGTCAATTACACCATTATTTATTAATTTAATAATTTTGTTAAATTATTTATAGTGTGGGCGGCACGGTGGCTTAGTGGTTAGCACGTTCGCCTCTCAGCGCTAGGGATTCCCGGTTCGAATCCCCATCTGGGTGGAGTTTCCATGTTCTCCCCGTGTCTGCGTGGGTTTCCTCCGGGTTCTCCGGTTTCCTCCCACAGTCCAAAAACATGGAACAAGTTAATTGAATTCTCAAAATTACCCCCTATAGAGTGTGTCTGTGTGAGTGAGTGTGTGCCCAGCGATGGATTGGCGCCCTGTCCTGGGTCTGTCTGCCCAGCGCCCGAGACGTTCTCCCCTGGATGGGCATGGGGAACCCCACCGCGACCCTAATAGAGGATAAGCGGAAGATAATGAATGAATATTCATAGTGTAGTACTGAATTAATTGTTAAAGAAGAACAGTGGCTTTGATCACACCTTAAATCATTCATTCATTATCTTCTGCTTTTTCCTCTATTAGGGTCGCGGGGGGGTTCTCCATGCCCATCCAGGGGAGAACGTCTCGGGTGCTGGGCAGATACACCCAGGACAGGGCGCCAATCTATCGCTGGGCACACACTCACTCATACAAACACACTCTATATGGGGCAATTTGGAGAACTCAATTGACTTGATCCATGTTTTTGGACTGTGGGAGGAAACCACAGAACCCGGAGGAAACCCACACAGACACGGGGAGAACATGGAAACTCCACCCAGATGGGGATTCGAACCGGGAATTCCTAGAGCTGAGAGGCGAACGTGCTAACCACTAAGCCACCGTGCCACCTTACACCTTAATTGATTCTCTTTAAATTAATTGCGGTGGTGAATTGAGGCAAAATAACGTGTCACACTCTAAATGCATTATATATGATTATTAAGTGGGTCCTTCTACTTCTTAAATCTGATTGGTTGAGCCGTTTGTCCAGCTGTGACATCATTAACAATACCACACCCCTCTGAGCTTCACATTGGTATCAGTGTTTGATATACAATAGATTATTTAAAATCATAAAATACAGATTGATATAAAGAGATCAGCACTAAACCTGTTACACTGTTTAAATCCTGTTACTCAGCGATAAGCGTTCACTTTAAAAACAAAAGATTAATAACGATTAAGTTTTTAATTAAGGCATTTCTGAATGATTAATGTGATGATGTGACTGATGTTTACACAGCTGATTTATGATCGTGTTTTCAGACGTAATTGAGCAGCGTGTTAAAGGATCAGATTCATGTGTAAACACACTGTAAACACACCCATCATCTTTCAGCCAATTTGAAATCCAGTTCATTAGTGTAAGTCACTTTGAAGTAAATGATTATGTAGAGCTTGCTGAACTCACCTGAGATTCCAAAAGAGGGCGTGTCACACTGCAGCTCCCAAAACCCTCTGAACCAGTCGGTCAGGGCTGGATTTCCCAAAAGTGTCGTAGCGCTAAGTACTTTGTAACTTCGTACTTAAGACGTTCTACATTCTTAAATTTACAAACCTTTCCTGAATGCATGCACAACTTAAGTCTTTCTTAAAATCGCTCGTAACTTACGAGTGCTCAGACCCACTCGTAACTCACTAAGAGGTTCGTAACTGGCAGCGAACAAAGACTCACAGACGCACTGGTTGTTTAAATCGCACAGAAATAAAATAAGCACTAATATTATCACCTGGAATTCGGTAATTTAGTCACGTATGATTTTATACATTATCATTATTTTATAGATATCTTTAGTTTCCAAATTTAAATCGCATATATATATATATATATATATATATATATATATATATATATATATATATATATATATATATATATCCATCCATCATCTTCCACTTTATCCACTATTAGGGTCGCGGTGGGGTTCCCCATGTCCATCCAGGAGAGAACTTCCCGGGCGCTGGTACACCCAGGACAGGGCACCAATCCATCGCTAGGCACCCACTCACCCACACAAACACACTCTATATGGGGCAATTTGGAGAACTCAATTGACTTGATCCATGTTTTTTTTGGACTGTGGGAGGAAACCAGAGGAAACCCACACAGACATGGGTAGTACATGGAAACTCCACCAAGATGGGGATATATAAATAAATAAATATATATATATAGGCTTAATATATATGGTGGCTTAGTGGTTAGCATGTTCGCCTCTCAGCGCTAATGATTCCGGGTTCGAATCCCCATCTGGGTGGAGTTTCCATGTTCTCCCCGTGTCTGCGTGGGTTTCCTCCGGGTTCTCCGGTTTCCTTCCACAGTCCAAAAACATGGATCAAGTCAATTGAATTCTCAAATTTGCCCCATATAGAGTGTGTCTGTGTGAGTGAATGTGTGCCCAGCGATGGATTGGCGCCCTGTCCTGGGTCTATCTGCCCAGCGCCCGAGACGTTCTCACCTGCATGGGCATGGGGAACCCCACCGCGACCCTAATAGAGGATAAAGCGGGAGATAATGAATGAATTTTCTAAATGATTTGTTTATATTTGTGCATTATAATGAGAGATTGTGTGGTAATCTGTGATTCAGTTTTCGACTGACGGTGCCTCTTCAGGGGCGGAGTCTACAAAGAACGACTTAAAAGTCTCTCTTAGTCTAGGAGACTTCAGAAGGCTTTTGGGAAGGCGGCGTAAAATTCGCCTTCTTAAAGTTACGTCGTTCTTAATGTTGTTCGTAACTCGCTAAGAACGTTCGCTTTCGGGAAATCCACCCCAGGACGTCAGCTTCAGAAGGTCCTCAACATCTGCACTCTGAAACCTCAGGTCCAAACACTTTACAGCAGAACTCTATTAGCTCCACCTTCAGACTGTAGTCCCAATGGAGAGTTCTGCTCTAAAATCTGATTGGCTGAGCGTTTTTGAGCGCCTCACATCAATGCGTTATAATTGTTTATAAACGATGTTCTGTAATTTGGCCACTAGACGGCAGTGTTGGGTCGGTAGAGAAAGCGGAATCCTGTGTTTACTTTAGAAATCTCTTATTTTACACTCTGTAAGACACGTGCAGCTTTATTGACGTCAGATCAGAGACAGCAGCACATTAGTTATTCTATAATCCAAATGTTAATTAATAGCCATTGGTCTACAGGAAGCTGGTTGGATTTGAGATTATAATTCTCCATGGTTCCCCATGCCCATTAAGAGAACATTTCACGTGCTGGACATACGGCTAGGACAGGTTGCCAATCCATCACTGATCACACCCTCACACATACTTTACTTAGGGGCAATTTAGATCACCTTGAATCCATGTTTTTGGACTGTGGGAGGAACCCGGAGGAAACCCATGCAGTCACAGGGAGAACATGCAAACTCCATCAAGATTTGAACCTTCATTCCCAAACACTGAGAGGAGAACATGCTACACCACCTTCACCGTGCCCCCCCATACATTGATAAACCGAAACCATGTAAACTGTTATAAGTTTTATTTTCTATTAATTTCTAATGTGTAAAAAACGCCATAAATGAACAAAATTCTCCACACAATAAAAAAAGAACACATTGGGAAATAATTCAGGAGGAGGTCTGAAGGTCCGGTACCACAACCTGACAGGTTCTCCTCAGGAGGAGGTCCGTTCAGTGCACCACAGAGTTTAGAGGTTCTGCTCTGATATTTCCCAGGTCCAGGGCAGAGTCCGTCTCCTCGTCGATTTCCCCAATCACAGCGCTGTAACACAAACGGAGACGTTACGTCTGACGTCAACAAAGAGACGAATAAAGTGCTGATCATGCAGATCTGATCAAACGCCGGTTCCAATTACACTCTTTATCATGAACAGAGAACATCATGACTGCTGCTCTACATTTCTGTCATTGTGTTCTCCTACTAAGCTGTTCATCACACACACACACACACACTTTATTAGAAACAAGTTTCTTTTTGTAGTTCTGCAATTAAGGACTGCAGTCTATCTATAAAACAGGCAGCTCGCTCCTTAAATCTGATTGGCTGAGCGGTTAGTCGTCATCGTATCCCATTCAGTTTCAGGAATGAAGTAAATTAAACATCACATTCTGTGTGATTATTAGTTATTTAATAAGGAAAAAGATGATGTGAATGGAAGGTCTGACTGTGGGCTGATGGTCGCCAAGGTGACGGTGTTAACCCATCGCTGGGCAGGACTTACACATTATCTCCTCGAACAATGTAGAGTCCCAGCACCACCTGCTCCACTCCCTGGGAGGAGCTGAAGACACGCTCATGGCTTTCATCTAAGATCAGATTGATTGTCTGGTCGAAGCCCTTTAGTGTTCCCTGAAGAGGAGAATAATAATAATAATAATAATAATAATAATAATAATACAGCATTGTTCTGAGACAGTATCAACAAACTGGGTGTGACACTCAACTGTTAAAATCAGAGAAACTATCGAGTTACACAATTCACATGTGATACTTTAACCTGATAATTAACCAGGTTCCACACGTTCCCACAGAAAGTAGGCTGACACGCAGGACAATGTCTCAAAACTTTTCCTCTGAATGAAGTCACATCGGGTTAGCATCTCTGAATATTCAGTAGAGGTCGCTGTTGCAGTCACATTAAAAATCCAAATACAGTCTTGTTTCGAAGTGCCATGACATGCTGAAGTAGGCTGACCAGATTCCCATTCACCAGATGTGGGACAAAGACTATGTTTGTGTGGGACAATGTGGGACACCAATGCATCAAGGTCGTCTAAAATAACTTATTTTATTTTAAACAAAAATAGAAACATCTCTCCTCTGCCCCTTTAGCACATAACAGACTGCAAATCAAAACTTATATACACACATGTACAATTAAACAGAACCGACAGGTCTTTAATGTGCTTTATGACATTCCTGTATTTCTCCAAACAGTATATATATAAATAACTTTAAAATAATATATTATTTAAATGCATCTTAAGTAAACACACTAAGCATTGAGCTTTCATACGATTTCACAATGATTCCCAAAATAAAACCCCCGACTGTGTACAATTAAACAGAACAGACATGCGTCTGCGTTCCTGATTGGTTGACATTCAAACAGCCCGCCTCTCCCCGATAATTGACAACACAGCCGTCCCATGGCAGATTATAAAACACGCAGTCTGACTTTTAATAACAACGCAGGATAACGACTCAGTTTGTGGGACGCCTAAAAAGTAACGAAATTGCGTGACTGTCCCACACAAAGCGGGTCATCTGGTCACCCTATGCTGAAGGTTTCCATCTAATGCATCTACATACACACTACACACTTTCAGACCAGACTGTCCCGTCACTGACCAGTCTGAGAGATCACCGGCTTAATTACTGTATATAAGAACAGTTTATCACCACCATTAAGAATGATCTGAGGTCTTTCTAACACAACAGACATCCAGCAGGTTAAATATGAAGGTAATACTGAATGTGGTGGAGGAATCAGCACTCAGTGCTTATACAGAGTCAGCAGTTCTGCACCGTGACTCAGGGAAGCAGATGTATCAAAGACCGACGGACATCAAAATATAGACAACATCGCCTGAACTTGGAGATGCATCCAGGTTTTTATGTTCTGAACAAACATTACCTTAAAAGACATGAACTGTGTGTGTGTGTATGAAACATGTACCATCACATCATGTACATTTACATTTGGTCATTCAGCAGACGCTATTATCCAAAGCGACTTAAACGGTGAGCACAGGGTTAATCACAACATCCCTGGAGCAATGGGGGTTAAGGGCCTTGCTCAAGGATCCACAGTGGTAACTTCAGTGGACCTGGGATTTGAACCCACAACCTTCTGATTGATACCCAACACCCTAACCACTGAGCTACCATGCCCCACCATCACATCATGTACCATCACATCATGTACCATCACATATAAAAGAACACAACCTGAGAATGGAGTCGTTCCAAATGTTCAGTAAATCAACCAAATTAGTCCAATTAATAACTCCCCAACATCCACAATATCACCAACACTGTTCCATTGTAATTTATTCAGGGGCAAAAATACTCACCACGATCATCCGTCCATCTGACGTGACGATGGCAACAGTCCCTTATAAAACAATTAAGGATATTAAATTGATATATGGATCAGTCACACACTCACTGTTAGAACGATCACACAGTACAAATACAGGAGCTATGATGACATCACATTCTAATTTGGGACCCTGATTGACCCTGAGTGTCTTTGGACCGTCTGTGACTCAGTCAGTAGTTTTTGTGAGGTCAGACATGAACGACAGACGGATCCCGTCAGCTTCAGTCCAGCTCACCGGGACTGTTCCTAACGTATGCTCCTCACACTCAGAGGCTTGATTAAGTTAAACAAGTGCTACGGCTGAAGTGCCCTAACCCCAATCGCTCCCCACCACTCCGGGCATGTGTCCTCAATTCACTCAGTGTGTGTGTGTGTCTGTGTGTGTGTTGGTGTGTGAGAGAGAGAGACTGAATGGATGGGTTACACGTGAAGGACACACGTCTCTGTGTGTACAGAATGCAAAATAAATCACATCGCTTTTCTTGCTCCTAACAAATAAACTCTGATATAATTTCCATCTGCTGCATAATTCCTGGGCGGCACAGTGGCTTAGTGGTTTAGCATGTTCTCCTCTCAGCACTGGGGATTCCCGGTTCGAATCCCATTTTGGGTGGAGTTTCCATGTTCTCTCCGTGTCCGTGTGTGTATAGAGAGTGTGTGCGTGTGTGCCCAGTGATAGTTGGCGTCCTGTCCTGGGTGTATCTGTCCAACGCCCGAAACAGATACACCCAGGACAGGGTCAATCTATCACACATGCACACACACTCACTCACTCACTCACTCACTCACTCACTCTCTCTCTCTCACACACACACCCTCTATATGGGGCAATTTGTAGAACTCAATTGACCTTGATCCATGTTTTTGGACTGTGGGAGGAAACCGGAAAACCCGGAGGAAACCCACGCGGACACGGGGAGAACATGCAAACTCCACCCAGATTGGGATTCGAACCGGGAATCCCCAGCGCTGAGAGGAGAACATGCTAAACCACTAAGCCACGTGCCGCCTGACAGAACCAGAGGAACCGAAATAAACATTAAAGCTGAAGTTTCATAAAACAAAACATTAGCTGAAACTTTTCTAATATTCTGAACATTCGGCTATTTAATCTGATTTCAATTACTGGAGCAAATTAATTAAACATTTAAATTTAAACCATAATTAATTCTAAACATTCATTCATTCATTCATTCATTATCTCCCGCTTATCCTCTATTAGGGTCGTGGTGGGGTTCCCCATGCCCATCCAGGGGAGAACGTCTCGGGCGCTGGGCAGATAGACCCAGGACAGGGCGCCAATCCATCGCTGGGCACACACTCACTCACACACACACACTCACACGCAATTTGGAGAATTCAATTAACTTGATCCATGTTTTTGGACTGTGGGAGGAAACCGGAGAACCCGGAGGAAACCCACGCAGACACGGGAGGAACATGGAAACTCCACCCAGATGGGGATTCGAACCGGGAATCCCTAGTGCTGAGAGGCGAACGTGCTAACCACTAAGCCACCGTGCCACCCGTAATTCTAAACATGATTGATTTTAAAGTTTCATGTTCACGTCAGCTCTGTGCCCCTGCACCCTTATTAAGTGTAACTTTAACAGCGTGATGAACTTTATTAATTAGTTTAATTATCATTTTAAACATTTAGCACTGAGCAGCGCGCGCTGGTTAGCCGTGCAGCTAGCTTAGCTCGCGTCTCCATAGCGACAGAGACGCCTCGGCAGGGCCGCCCGCAGTGAAGGATACGGTTGATGTAGCTCTCCAGCGCGGTGGACATGATGCTGCTGCTGCTGCTGCTGCTGCTCCGGCGGTTGATTCCTTTATTTCCTTCGATCTGTCTTTATCTTCTGAAGCGCTCTGCATCCAAACTGAGAACGGAAAGACTCGACCAAGTCATCACCGATCTGTACACCGCTCTGTACAGCCGGCAGACTCTACCAATCAATCCAGGACGACGCCTGATCTTTATTCATTCATTTGTATTTTTTTTTTAATATTCATATCAGATATCTAAAATGATTAAATCAATTATTATTAAGACCATGTTTGTTTTTTTTAATCAGATAATATTATTATTACTTTTTAAATGCGGGCGGCACGGTGGCTTAGTGGTTTAGCACATTCTCCTCTCAACGCTTGGGATTCCCGGTTCTAATCCCAATCTGGGTGGAGTTTGCATGTTCTCCCCGTGTCCGCGTGGGTTTCCTACGGGTTCTCCGGTTTCTCCCACAGTCCAATAACATGGATCAAGGTCAACTGAATTCTCCAAAATTGCCTCATATAGAGTGTGTGCGTGTGTGTGTGTGTGTGTGTGTGTGTGTGTGATGTTCAGTGATAGATTGGCGTCCTGTCCTGGGTGTATCTGCCCAGCGCCCAAAACTTGCCCCCCCCCCCCCCCCCACGACTCTAGTAGAGGATAAAGCAGAAGATAATTGCTGGACTTTTTAAATGCCACTAATTAAAAAAATTAATTAAAAACCTACATTATTATTATTTTATTATCCTGCACTTAATCCTCTATGAGGGTCCCATACCCAACCAGGGGAAAACGCTGGGCAGATACACCCAGGCTTTACATCACCAGGCACACACTCACTATACAGCGGCAATTGAGATATATGCAATTTAGAGCAACCAATTCACCTTGAATGCGTTTTGACTGTGGAAGGATCTAAACGAAATTCACAGAAAGAACATGATCAGAAGATCAGAATTCCAATCTGGAATCCCAGCACTGAGAGGTGGATGTACTGACCACTACACCCCCATATCACCCTTTTAAAATATCTCATGTCATATCTCATTATCCTCCACTGAATCAACTAATAGGGTTGTGTGGGGGGTTCCCAATGCCCATTCAGTGGAGAATGTTTTGGGCGCTGGGCAGGTAGACGCAGGGCAGGCCACCAATCTAAATAATAAAAGACTCCATAGGGTTAATTACAGGACTGTGAAATTTAGAGGCCTAAAGGTACAAATATGTCATCTGAATCATTAGTATATCAGAGGTTTGTTGTTTTGTCCTTTAGTGTTTCCTTAGGTGAATTATTTTAAACACAGTGCTCACACACTAACCACTGTCTTCAAAGTTATTGGTTCATAAAATATTAAAACAAAAATCTGCTCTGTAATCATAACTATGGATCATTAAGAAAGAGAGAGAGAGCAAGAGAGAGAGAGACAGAAATAGAGAGGGAGCTAGAGAGAGAATTATCAGGTTAATGATTGGTGTTGTTATAAGGAAGTGAACTACAGTCCAAAAGGTGTATTACTTTGCTTCCACACAGACAGGTCAAAACTTGTTATGAAGGAGGATGAAAGATTTTATTTAACCCCCAAAGGAAACCGGTTTTATTAAAGAAGAAGCCTTTTAATTCTCCAAAAGACTGAGTTATTCTCCCTTCTATCAGTGAACTGTCTGTTTACTGTTAGTCTTGGTTACCAGCTGCTCATTGGACAACATGAAGGCAGAAGATGGACTTCAGATCTGGACATTTCTGTTTATGCTCTTCAATTCCTTCTTTCTGGTAATTTCAACTTGTATTCCTTCAGTGTGTTTCGCTTTCTTACATTCCATTTTACAGCATCACAATGATGCAAATTATTAATAGTAATAGTATATTAATAGAAATATTAATATTAATATTAATAATAATAATAATAATAATAATAAGTTCACTGATTTCACTGTATTTATGTTTGATTGTATCTATATACTATTATAATCTATATTAAAGTGTAATATCATTTCGTGATATCAGATTCTGGGGCTCAGTCTTTTTGGATGCTCTGTCTGGATATTTTTCGATAAAAACAATGTTGTTGCGGTTGTAAGCACTGGTAAGTTTTTTGGGCTTTTTTTTTAAAAAAACTTAATGCTAACAAAGAAACTCACAGGGAGATAAAGCTGATCTCTGTGAAGCTAAATGTCCATAAATGTCTTCATTACTTAGAAATAAGAAAGTGTGTGACATTAATCTGTAATTAAATAATCATTATTGTAATAATAATAGAGTTTATTTGTTGGTGGTCACTGCGTTTACAGAGGACAATGTTAAGGTGGTGGCTGGAGGACTCTTTGTTGTTGGTCTGGTGGTGGTCGGGGTCTCCGTGTTGGGATGCTTTGGTATTTACTTGAAGAACAGATGCTTTATTGTATCTGTAAGTAAAAACAACACCACATTATTCATTTACCTCAGCTTTTATAATCATATTATATGTCATACACAGACTGCATAGTCTGTGTGCTGTCTTGTTGATTTTAGTATGTTACATTTCATGTGCACTCACCGAGACAGAAGTCCCTGTATGTTTAACTTACTTAAATAAAGTGATTCTGATTCTGATTTTATTTACCAAACCATGTTTTATTCAAATACTAAAAAATGTATACTTTAGGAAATATTAAATATTAGTTCAGTACACACTCAATATATTCACTTTAAATCTTCTTGAATGTATTAATTTTATTATTGTAATCTTTTTCAGTACATGGGTCTCATGATTGCCATCGTTTTGGGTCAGCTGTTCATCACTTTCTTACTACTGATTAGAAGGAATAGAGTAAGTGTTTAAATCAATTATAATATAACAATATTCCAGCAGACCATGTGTTCCATATCACTGCAGTATTTTAGAGTTTTGTCTCCACCCCCTCTGATGTCTGATGCCGTGGCTATTTCAGAATTCAGAGTTCATTTCTGAAACAAACTACAGGGTGCTCACAGATCATTAGAGAGATAATTATTGGACCTGAGAGAACTGTGTGTATTACAAACAAAAAAAAAACAATGCTGGGCAGCATTTAAAAAGCGTATTCCATAAGGCACAGCCCCAACAACCATTATCATTCTCTTAATTTTCTTCTCTGAATGAAACTCAGTTTTCTGAATGAAAAATGTTTTTTCAAGGCAGTGATGAAATTATATTCTTTATTTCTTCAACAATAATGGTTCAATCAAACCCAATCACTTCTGCTTTAACAGATCGAGGGATTTCTGACCGAGAGTGTAGATAACTTCATCAGGACGTACGGAGGTAATACCACACAAAGCACATGGAGGCTTCTGGACAGTGTGCAGCAGTCTGTATGTACTGATAATACTGCATATTCATATTCAATATTACATCAACCCTAATGATTAAGCACAATGATCTTAATGAATGTTCTCTGATTGGTTTAGTGGTAATAACGGGGCCAGCTGCTTTCTGAACATGTTGTTGTGCAGGCGGAATGCTGCGGCAGGCAGGATGCCACCGACTGGAAGGCAAATGCATTTATTCAGGTCCAGAACACGTCTGGCATTTACCCCTGCTCCTGTTTCAATGGCTCCTGCCCCCAAATATCAACAAGCAGCGTGTACCAGTTTGGAAATGGTTCACATATTTATGGAACGGTAACTTATGTGTTCGTCACGTCGCTCTGAAGTTGAGAATGAAACCTTTACTGTGACCTCGGGTTAAATATTAATATGTTTGTTTTATAGGGATGTGAAGAAAAACTGAAGAGCTGGTTTCAAGCAAACATTCTGGTGATCATAGGGATGGATGCCGGCCTGCTGTTCATTCAGGTCTGTTTGCTGGACATTAATCTGATAAAACGCTGACTCAGGGTGTCTCTTAATCGTCACATCTCATTTAGATTCTACAGTTCGGCTTGAGTTTTCACATCTACAGAAACATCGGTTGCAAGATTAAAGAGCGGCTCCAGAGCAACCGCCTGAATGAGGACGAGGACGCTGCAGCAGGACCCGTCCCCTACCAGGATCCCAGGTTCCGTCGTGACCTGCAGCAGGATGATCCTGAGTACAGAGGTCACATGTCTGAGCAGAGACACGGCTTTAGCAGAAGCCAAAGTCAGAAGGATGCTGAACAAAGATACGACCTCGAGCACCACAGGCTGCGCTATCACAATGAAGAACATGCCAATCAGCATTATCAGCAACATCACTCCCAGAACAACTTCACCGACAGACGACCCTGTGAGGGTCATTATAATCAGGGATATGTTGAACACAGTGAGTCCACCAATGCATATGATTATTTTTAATTACATAATATCAGAGTCATTATTATAAAAACTAATTAAATACAGTCCAGGTCAAAGAGTTTCCCCACCTCTCTCAGAACAGTGTTGCATTTACACATGCTGTACAAAAAGCAGAAAAATTAAGACAAACCTAAAATAAAAAAGTTGAAAGACATAGACTGCATAAAGATTAACACGTTTAGACATAAAGAATGAGTGTTAGTAAAATAAAAATCACATTTAAATCACTACGCTATGAACCAGGAGAACCGTAGAGTTTCAGAGGATAATCTGAAGAAGCTACGTTCCGTCTGGGTTTCCTCTGGGTTCTCTGGTTTCCTCCCACAGTGAAAAAACATGGATGCTTTAAATTGCCCCATATAGAGTGAGTGTGTGCCCAGTAACAGATTGGCCCCCTGTCTTGGGTGTATCTTCTGCCCAGCGCCTTTTAATGGGCATGGGGAACCCCCCACCCATAACCCAAATTAAGGATAAAGCAGAAGATAATAGATGGATGGACTATATGGGGCAATTTAGAGCAGCCAATTTACTTTGAATCCATGATTTGGATTGTGGTAAAAAAACGGAGAACCCGGAGGAAACCCGGAGGAAACCCGGAGAATCCAGGCGGATCAGGATGGAACCCGACGGCCACACCCTCGTACAAATCAGTAACCTTAAATCTGATGCTTCACATTCAGAATGAGCTGCACACTTTGTTCTTTAATAATAAGATCTGTAGAAGCATCATGCAGGGTATCATTCATCTGCTGGATCACATGATCACGTTATTGTATTTATATATTACATACACACAAATTCACTGGAGAATAACTTTTTGTTACCTTTATGTATTTTAACAGATTTTATTTATAATACTGTGTTAGAAAGAACAGTTATGAGACATCATTAGACATGAATATAAATCAGGAGCTCATGGTCTGTACTGAATTGAACTGTAAATAAATAAATTATATAAAAGATGCTTTACTGTAAAATACAATCAGCAGAAATACTGTCACACTTCACTTTAAATACTGTTTTTAAAACTAAATCACAGCCGGAGAACGCTGATCTCTGTCTCTGAAGTCCAGAACGTTTTGTGAGTCACCCCCTTAATGACCCCCCCCCCCATCCTCCTCCTATTACCCCCGACACCGGACCCCACTGAGCAGCGCAGCATGACTCAGGAACCTTTAAAGAGGGTTCCATCACATGGCGGGTGAGTGTGTGCTGTGATGCTGCGCCGGAGGATGGAGGGCCCGGACCGGAGCGTGACCAATGACACACTGATCCATAATGAGCTGCATGTCTGCAAAGAAGAGAGGACGCTTTGTTTGCGTCCGTTTGTGGTTGATGAGGGACAGACTGCCATCACTGACCTCATACATCACGGACCGGAGGTCATGTTTTATGACAATAGGGGACAGCGGGGGTATTGTCTGGATGAGCGAGGCTCGAGTCTTAGAGACAATTCAGAAGATGAACTAACCTTTAGAACAGAGACGAGGGACCACTCAGCACGTCCCAGACCTGTCAGGCTTCTGGAAAACATGGGTGTCGTCTGTGATGTGGACATGCAGAATTAATCAATCAAGAGACGACAGCGTGGCTCTGAAAGCTCGAAAGCAGAACAGCACACACACAAAGTGAAACCCAATTATGGGCTGTGACTCATGATGGGGTGACAGATTGATCATGTGACCGCGTCTCACCAGAACTTTAACGTTCTGCTTTTTGTCATGAACACAAACAACCCAGTTCAACGTTCGTTAGCGGTGCCGTTAGTCAGTACTACAGTTCACTCAGCGCCTTCACTACACCGACTCAATCAGTTCATTTCCTGCTGCTTAACCTTACATCATACTCTCACCGGCCACTTTATTAGGTACACCATCAATTCTCTCACTGTCCACCACATCAGCTCCTCTGATCAGACTGATGGGCTTTGTAGTTCTACAGTTCCATTCTGTAGTCCATCTGTTCCTCTACAGACTCTGTTAATCTCTAATGATCAGGACCCCACAGAGCAGGTATCATTAGGGTGGTGGATGATTGTCAGTACTGCAGTGATACTGGTGTTATAGTGGTGGTGCTGGTTCAGAGACAGCAGTGAGTTTTTAAACTCATCCACCTCACTGCTCCACCTTGTAGATGTAACAGTTTGTATTCATCATCCTCTCATCCTTCATCAGTGATACAGGATGCTGCAACATAGCACCACCACGTCAGCATCACTACAGACTGAGGATCAGGATAGTGTACCTAATAAAGTGGCCGCTGAGTGCAGATACACTCCATAAAGTTGGACGGATCCTCTGAATTAAACACAGTGTTTGGTGGAGCGGTGTCTTCAGAATGTTAAATGAAACACGCATGTCGGGACACGCTCACTTTAAACGATCTTAAACCATTGAAATAAACCCCGTCCTCAGCGTTATACTCACAACACTCCCAAAGCAAACGTGCTGACCGTGACATTTTAAACCACATGCTGTAAATATTTGGAATGTGGGAATGAACCTGAAGCAGGATGTGACATCAGCGGTGTGTCACTCAACACGCCAACATCATAAAGCATCTGCATGAAACACAAGTCCATGCATGAAACACACTGACGGAACCGCACCAAGACCTTCAACCACACCACCACCAGTCCGGCGTAATTAACCTGAATCTTAGATCAACAGCTGACCTCAGAACATATTCACCCTTCACTACACTTTAGAATTAAACATTAATTATACTTAATATAGAAATATAAAGATTAAAGTTATGTACTGTGGAACTGGCACTGTGTCGCTGTAATACATTCATTAACACTGATCATAAGCGCTCATTATATTTGCTGGTGCTCCAATCAGTACACAATATAAACTGGACCATCACAGCAACCTTGTTGAAGATGAATAAGAATTAATAGTTTTAATTATATAAATACTATTTAGTAACATGTCCTTATCTAAAGCAGCTAATTACGATTATTACGTTACAATCTAATCAACTCAGAGTTAAAGATTATATCTACAGATGACTCGAACCTCAAACGGGTCTAGAGTCCACCAGATTTTGGGGTTAATTAATTTTAAAATGTGGTTCACATTAAAACATAAAGGATGTCCATCCAGGCAGACACACCCAGAACAGGGCGCCAATCACTGGACACACACACTATATTGTATCTACATATAAATAGATATGGCAATTTAAACTGGGAGGAAACCGGAGAACCCGGAAGAAACCCACACAGACACGGGGAGAACATGCAAACTCCACCAACAATAAACTGGGATTCCAACCTGAATCTAAGAGGCGAATGTGCTGACCGGTGTGCCACCTTGCTGCCCCACAGTTTAAACAATTTATAAAACACATCTTTTGTACTCTTCATTCATTCATTATCTCCCACTTTATCCTCTATTAGGGTCGCGGTGGGGTTTCCCATGCCCATCCAGGGGAGAACGTCTTGGGCGCTGGGCAAATAGACCCAGGACAGGGCACCAATCCATCGCTGGGTCTACACTCACTCACACAAACACACTCTATATGGGGCAATTTGGAGAATTCAATTGACTTGATCCATGTTTTTGGACTGTGGGAGGAAACCGGAGAACCCAGAGGAAACCCACGCGGACACGGGGAGAACATGGAAACCCCACTCAGATGGGGATTCGAACCAGGAATCCCCAGGGCTGAGAGGCGAACGTGCTAACCACTAAGCCACCGTGCCGCCCGTCTTTTGTACTCTGTATAAAACAAATTATTTGTATATATTGTATATACTTCTTAATCAATGAACATAGAGTTTCATTTAATACAGCAAATAAAATCAAAGGTGGAAACGATGAGGTTTTCTGTTCCAGCGTCATGTCCTCAAATGCACAAATCAAAATCCATAAAGCCTGAAATGAGGACAAACTTAACTGGAGTGGAGATCAAAACTGTTTTTGTCTAAATGTTTCTTAATTTTTGATCCTCGCTTTGCTGTACAACTTTGAAATGTAAAGTGCATCACGAATAAACATATTATTATTATTATTATCTGCACTGAGCCCTGACCTTAACCTTAATAAACTCTATAATGAAGACTGTGAGCCGGGCTCTCTCATCCCTCATCTCATCCTAGAGCAAAATTCTCACATGTCCCCTCCAAAGGTTTGTAGAACACTTCCTAAAGAGTTTTATAGCTGCAAAGGGAGGACAATGGAACCATCTCACAATGGAACCATCTCACAATGGAACCATCTCACAATGGGCTCTCGTAAAAGATGCTGGTGTATTGTCTAAGTGTCCTAAAGTTAATGTGTAAACCTTTTAAGAGTTTAGGTTAAAGTTTCCGTTTCCTTCATTTGTTATTGGACTGACTGGCTGCATTCTCGTGATCGTTATGAACCGTTTCAATCTTCAGAAGATTGACCGTTGGTCAGATCGTACTCTGTGTGGTCACCGAAAACTCAGAGGCGTTACAAACTTATGAGCCACCTCTCACCACCTTTAGCTCACACTGACCCAAACCATGTGAGCAGTAACTGGGTCATCAGGCCTTTCACCAAACAACACATTATGTGAGATGAATGAGTGGCAGGACTTTGATCTTCTGTCCAGTCCACCGAACCGGATGAGCGCGTCCTCTGTTCCATCTCAGTGTTTCGCTGCAACATCACAGCGGCACAAAAAAGCCATTGATGTTCCAAGCGGAGGCCGCGGCACCAGAAGCTGACCTCGATGGGCTGAACCTGCCGCGGGCGCCACCACGGACTGATCGCTGTCCCCAAACTCCAGCTTCAAAAGAACCGTGCTTCCTGTTCCACCAAGAGCAGCCGCTCATCACAGCGTTCCACCGGACGGAACCATTCAGCTCAGGGGCGTCTCGCTCGGGGCCCGGGATGCCGCATCAGTGAGGTCAATCGTTTGGTATTCATCATCCTCCAAGTGGAATGAAGGGACGTTAACCAGCAGACAATGTTTTTAAGAGAACGTTGGGAGGAGAGGTGGGTCCCATGCCCCCGCCTCCGCCGGACGCTGCGTGGTAGCGGGCCCATCCGTGTCAGTCTGTGCTTTTCTTTATGCACGCCCGCCGTACATCCTGAGAATGCTGGTGTGCCGGATTAAACTGCTGTGTCTTCAACCTCAGAACCATTGTGCTGCACCCTGAGGGGAGGGGACAGGGAACAAAGGAAGGCATGTGTCAGGTCTTGTTTACACACATGTTTGCTTTGTCATTGCCGAAAACCTTTAGCCCTGTGGCCTTTAGAACGTCTGAATGTAGGTGATCACACCTGTATTGTTCAGGCTGAGAACGGCATTCACGCTCGCCGTGTGAGCCAAGCCCGCGGGCCTCGGGATCGTTTTGCGGATCGGCGCCATGCTCGGTGCACCCGGCCTCGTGGCCACAGCGGCCGGGTCCACACCGCACCTGCAACCGTCAAAGGTTCCAAAATCAGATGCAGGTTTTTAACTTTACAAAGATTTACAGATCATGTTAAAATGCGGCGGCACGGTGGCTTAGTGGTTAAGCATGTTCTCCTTTCAGCACTAGGGATTCCCAGTTCGAATCCCCATCTGGGTGGAGTTACCATGTTCTTCCCGTGTCCGTGTGGGTTTCCTCCGGGTTCTCCGGTTTCCTCCCACAGTCCAAAAACATGGATCAAGTCAATTGAGTTCTCCAAATTGCCCCATATAGAGTGTGTGTGTGTGAGTGTGTGTCCAGTGATAGATTGGCGCCCTGTCCTGGGTGAATCTGCCCAGCGCCTGAAATGTTCTCCCCTGGATGGGCATGGGGAACCCCCCCGCGACCCTAATAAAGGATAAAGCGGAAGATAATGAAGAATGAATGTTAAAATGCTTAACTCTTCTCATGATGAAGATGAGCAGCACCGCGGCGAAGGGTACGACGAGGAGACAGAGCATGCTGGGAATCATTACCTCCTTCACAAGTTTATCTGAGAAGCACAGCAGTACACTCAGACCCAGAGGATTCATGAACGAAGCTCAGCTGGAACTGATGATGAGGATGATGATGATGATGTTACTGTATTTATGATTGGCTGTGTTTCGGTTTGAAGCTTACCCGGGGTGGCCGACTCTGCCGTGGAGGTGCGACACGGCGGTGGTGTGCAGTGAAACTGGTGAGGCGTTGAGGAAGACATGCTGAGCAGCTCCTTAACGTGATCAAAATAACGCCTGGTGGACCACCTCGCAGTCCGGTAATGACATTTAAACATCTGCATCGTCACCTCCTGACAAAACAATAAAACATTTTAAAGTTTTTAAAATGAAATATGTAAACTATAGGGGGCAGCACGGTGGTTAGCATGTTCTCCTCTCAGTGCTGGGGATCCAGATTCTAATACCAATTTGGTTTCCTTCCACAGTCCAAAAACATGGAATTAAGGTGAATTGGTTGCACTTAATTGCCCCATATAGAGTGTGGCAAGTGATGGACTGATGCCCTGTCCTGTGTGTATCTGCCCAGTTCCTGAAAGTTCTTTCCCGGATGGGTATGGGTATGGGTATGGGCATGCGTATGGGTGTGGGGAACCCCCCCTGTCATGATCTAAGTAGAGGATTAGGTGGAAGATAATGAGAATGCGATGTGTACTGAACACATCATGAACTATTTGATTTAATTATTTGTAAAAACAGAAATTTCACTTCCTCACAACAAGAAGGTTCTGGGTTCTGGGTTTTGGGTTCTAGGTTCTGGGGTGAACCAGTCAAGGCCGTGTGGAGTCTGCATGTTTTTTCCCCGTGTGTGTGGGTGCCTCCCCCTGTCTGAAATGATTTGAGTGAACAGAAGACACTGCGTTGCTCTTACAGAGGAATGTGTGTATGTATGTTTGAGGAACTGCTCTGTGATGGATGGGTGACCTCGGGGTGGGGGGGGGTTGTCTCATCTTTCACCTGAACTACCTTCAGAAAAGAAACAGGTAATGGTTCTCAGTGCAGGAACTATGTTCTGATTCTATTTACTCCTCCCTTTTGAATTTTGCCCTGAGATCTGATTCATTAAGATAATGAGTTTAGAGTCAATTCTCATTAAAGTAATTAAGCAGCATCACACCTTTCAATCCATTTAACATCCAAAAATATGGACTCAAGGTGAATTAGCTGCTCTTAATTGCCCCTACCTAAATTACCTATTGTGTGTGTGTGTGTGTGTGTGTGTGTGTGTGTGTGTGTGTGTGTGTGTGTGAGTGAGTGTGCGCCCAGCAACGGACTGGTGCCCTGTCCTGGGTGTATCTGCCTCGGTGCCTGCCACGTTCTCCCCTGCCACGTTCTCCCCTGCCACGTTCTCCCCTGCCACGTGGGATTTTTTCAGGCTCATATTGAGATACAGCTGTTCAGGGAGCATTTGAATCGTTAATAAGACCTCAGCCAAAAAGCTAAATACTGTGATGATGCAGATGCTGTAACTGCTGACGTTGGTGTTCTGATTTGTACGTCCCTTTGGATAAACGTGTCTCCTAAATGGGAAACAGATTAAGAGGGTGTGTTCCTTAATTTCAGCTGAGGGTGTATTTTAAACATTTATTATCTTGTATGAACCTGTACAGTTACACACCGTCACGGCTACAGCTCTGATGATGACGATGCTTACTCATTCCAGAGGACAGGGAACTCTGAGAAATTTACTTTAGACTTTCTGTATTTTTCCGTGGGATTGACTGCTTTGTTACCTAAAGTGTTTTGATTTATATATGTGTATGTGTGTGTGTGTGTGTGTGTGTGTGTGTGTGTGTGTGTGTGTGTGTGTGTGTGTGTGTTCATTACTGTACAAAGCACTACGACTTAAACTGGAACAATCAACTGAAACCTTTCATTCATTCATTCATTATCTCCCGCTTTATCCTCTAGTAGGGTCGCGGTGGGGTTCCCCATGCCCATCCAGAGGAGAACGTCTCGGGTGCTGGGCAGATAGACCCAGGACAGGGCGCCAATCCATCGCTGGGCACACACTCACTCACACAGACACACTCTATATGGGGCAATTTTGAGAATTCAATTGACTTGATCCATGTTTCTGGACTGTGGGAGGAAACCGGAGAACCCGGAGGAAACCCACGCAGACACGGGGAGAACATGGAAACTCCACCCAGATGGGGATTCGAACCGGGAATCCCTAGTGCTGAGAGGCGAACGGGCTAACCACTAAGCCACCGTGCCGCCCAACTGAAACCTAACAAACACATTTCATCTCATTCATCTTTTGCTCTAATCCTCTAGTAGGGTCAATGAAGATGGGTGGGAGGGTCCACTATCACATCACTAGGCACACACTCTATAGGAGCCAATTCACCTTGAATCAATTATTTTCGACTGTGGGAGGAAACTGGAGAACCTGAAGGAGAACATGCAAACTTCACTCAGATCTGAATGCAAACCTGGATCATCAGTGTGAGAGGCGGAGCTGCTGACCGCTACACCACTGAACATATGTACAACATATATACACATGTACAGATGTATTTTACCAAGTTATAAAGGTTTCTGATTTTGAGCTGGGTGCAGGATTGTAGCTTTAGTGAAGAATTGTAGGATTTAATGCAGAGATGAGGAACTAATTATTCAGATCTCACAAGCTCCAGCACACACACACACACACACACACACACACACACACACACACACACACAAGATCTCACCAGCTCCTCGTTATCGATGGTGAAGCGAAGCCCCTTCAGCATCGTTATGAACATCGTGATGTTCTCTCTGTTGGTTGAAAGATTTCCAAACTTCAGGGCCAGGTTCTTCAGACTGCTCTCGAGGGGAAACAGGTTCAGATGGAGCCAACACGGCCCCCCCTTTAAAATAAGAATATAAAATCAGGGTTCGAGAACGGTCAACAAACAACATGAAACGTTCCAGATAACAACTCTATATGAAGAAATACAAATTAAACAAGTTAATTAATGTTTCAATCTCTCCATTTTACTGACCAACATACAGACACCCCTGGACCTCCTTTGATCGGAGGTTTTGGGATTATTAAGGCTGTACACCATCACTGGCCACTTTATTAGACACACCTAGTACACTCTGTCTTTGACACACCTAGAACACGAGTACAGCTGTGAATCTCATCTGATCTTTCAGACATAACAGTACAGTTGCCCTAAACACACCCACCTCTGGCTTTTAATTAAGACCAGAATAATTAGAGTTTTTTATTTCATTTTTAGGGTTTTATTAGGGTTTCAAATCAGTTTAAACATTAGTGCATATTTAATGAGACAGGGTGCCAATCCATCTCAGGACACGCACTCACTCACACTCACACACACACACACACACACACACACACACACACACACTTTATAGAGGCAATTTAGAGCAGTCAATTCACCTATAATCCATATCTTGTTCTTGGACTGTAGAAAGAAACCGGAGAAAAAAAAAGAAAAAAAACTCACATGTAGAGAACATGTAAACTCAACGCATTAAAAACTTCCCCCTCACACTAATTAAAAATCTGACGAACATAATTAGGTTTTTGTGCAGCACACCATTCTGCGTCTGCAGCAGTACATACCAGATTAGATTTATTTCTTAAAACAAAATATGAAATCTCTGTGTATGTGTATGAGCGACTGACCCTGAATTAAAACCATGACCCTGTAAAACATTATAAAAGAACCAAACATGTAAACATCTATTTCATTGACTGTAAATACTGCAGTATATTTCCCATCATGCCTGAAGAATATGTTTTCAGAGTAACCCTAGACCATGTTACATAAGTGCTTATCTCACCTGTTTGATTACTTCAGGTATTTACTCACTCACTTAAACCTACAGTCACCAAAACTGTCCAAACCCCGAACTGCAAATAAACACCTTTAAAGTCCTCAACAACAGATCATTTGCATTTTTTGGTAGAAAATGACAGAAATAAAGTAACATTACTTTGAGTTCCTTTAATCCTCGAATCTTCTGTATTCAGATTAAACAAAGCTGTAGATCACTGAATACAGAATGAAACCCAGAGGTGTGTGAGGTGTGTGATGAAGGGTTAGGTTAGGGGTTTAGATTGATCAACATGCTCAATCAGGTGTGAGAGGGCATTCTGATTCATTTAAAGAACAGAGATTGTTCTTTAGTAATCATTTTAATGGTGGACTCATTAACATAAGCCAATGCAAGTAAGGCCTTTAGTTGCTTAGACGTTACCCAGGGTGCATTAGTGATCTTTTACATGATATGCTTCCATTGCTTTAAAACATGTTCATATAAAAAAATTGTAATGAATTTATAGAAGGTAACTCAGTGAAAGGGGCGGCACGGTGGCTTAGTGGTTAGCATGTTCGCCTCTCAGCGCTGGGGATTCCCGGTTCGAAACCCCATCTGGGTGGAGTTTCCATGTTCTCCCTGTGTCTGCGTGGGTTTCCTCCAGGTTCTCTGGTTTTCTCCCACAGTCCAAAAACATGAATCAAGTCAACTGAATTCTCCAAATTGCCCCATATAGAGTGTGTCTGTGTGAGTGAGTGTGTGCCCAGTGATGGCCCTGTCCTGGGTGTATCTGCCCAGCGCCCGAGACGTTCTCCCCTAGATGGGCATGGGGAACCCCCCCGCGACCCTAATAGAGGATAAAGCGGGAGATAATGAATGAATGAATAACTCAGTGAATGAATTTACAGAGGTTTAATGTTTATGTAATTTACAGAGGCCTAATTTAAATAAGGTCTTATATTTTAAAGATCAGTCAAACGAATCAAAATCCCAAATACAGTTAGCATCACAAAGAGAACATCTAATTAGAACGTTATAATAATGTTCATATTGTTATAGTAGACTCTTTTTGTTTGACCTAAACATCAGCAACAGCTACAAATTTAATTTTTATTTTGATTCAAAGGAGAATGTTTCAGGCGCTGGCACACACTATACAGGAACTATTTAGGTAGGGGCAATTTGGAGAACGTGCTGACCACTGCACCACCATTTCTTTCTTTTTTGACACTGTAATTATTAAAAAGCCGTTTGATGACTGAATAAGACACAAAAATATTACATTAATAAACTGAATGATTAATTTTTGGTTTCAAAAAAAGGAGTTGATTTTAAACTATGAGTAATATTCACTGTGGGTCTTGTGTATGATACTGATACTGATGTAACTGATATAAACTCACCACAGCTTTGGAAATATAACGAATGCGAATTCTGTAATCCTTTGGAATGTTCTCCTTCTGTTGGATTTGAAAAAGAAACATAACACACATCATAACTGCATCACAATCCACAAACAAACTCTATACTAAACATCATCAACATCTCCTCTTTCGTTTTGTAGAAAATTTTTGATGGATTTTTTAAATAAGGGCTTTTAAAAATGTGTTATTCCGTAGCACGGTCAAAACTATAACAATCAGAAGCGTGTTTGTGGAGTTGGTAATACAGACCAAATTACTGGGACAATTTTTTAATTCAGGTGTTAAATGCAGTGCTCTTAAAATTAGTGTCAGATGATCCAGTGATGCATGTGCACACTCATACTTAAAACTTTAGACAGTTTAGGGAAGGTCCTGTTCTGTTCCAACATAAACCCCATGAACGAAGCGAGGTTCATTAAGATACGGTCGAGTAAGTTAAGTACAGAACAATATGACGGCAAAACATTTAAGATGAAATAAAACTGAACTCAACCAGACGCTCTCATCCCAGATCAGAGATGAAAACATGAGCAAAATCACCTTCAGACACATCATAACATCTACTGAACATCACACTGAGGAATGAAAAAAGCCTTCAGACACATCATAACATCTACT
>JAFMOD010000661.1:183021-203325 GCA_019802435.1 Corydoras maculifer | reverse complement strand
GAACATCACACTGAGGAATGAAAAAAGCCTTCAGACACATCATAACATCTACTGAACATCACACTGAGGAATGAAAAAAGCCTTCAGACACATCATAACATCTACTGAACATCACACTGAGGAATAAAAAAAGGCTTCAGACACATCATAACATCTACTGAACATCACACTAAGCAATGAAAAAAGCCTTCAGACACATCATAACATCTACTGAACATCACACTGAGGAATAAAAAAAGGCTTCAGACACATCATAACATCTACTGAACATCACACTGAGGAATGAAAAAAGCCTTCAGACACATCATAACATCTACTGAACATCACACTGAGGAATAAAAAAAAGCCTTCAGACACATCATAACATCTACTAAACATCACACTGAGGAATGAAAAAAGCTCCTGCCTCCTGTAGTTTGTTCTTCAGTAAATGATTCTATGTTCTGGAGGCAGCTGTGAGGAAAGGTTCAGAGAGATGAAGAATCTCACCAGAATGTCTAAAGTGGCCACATCGTCGGTCAGCGGGCTCCCAAAACCAGCAGAACAGGCCCCTAGGCCCGAACACAGCAGCACCAACACACACGCGTACCTCCCGCTCTGTGAATAGAATAGAACCTGAACTCCAGCTCTGTGTGATCAGTGTGATGAAGACAGCAGAGTGCGCACCTGCCCCACCACCGGAGTGCAGGGAGCGCACGGAGCGCAGGGTACACCTACCTTCAGCTCCTTCATGTGGACCGCAGGACCTCAGACACAGCTAGGTCTTCAGCGGGCTCCTCCGCGCGGACACTGGAATGCAGACATGATCCCACAAGAACCTCCCGTCAGGAACCGCCAGCGTTCTGGAGTCCTGGAGGGACGGCCTCTCTCTCTCTCTCTCCCTCTCTCTCTTTCTTCTTTCCTCCTGAAGCCTGAGGCGCACTGACACTTGGGTTTTGTCCAAAACCACATTCCACTTTCCACACGCCGCTCACGCACTCACTCGCTCACTCACTCACTCACTCGCCCGTCAGCTCACACGTCACAACTCTGACCACGTCACAATGCAATTATGATTCATCTGTCAGAATGAAACTGGATGCAGGTTACGCTCAGGTCAGGGGGTCAGGGGTCAAGGATCTGTGGACTGTTTGTATTTATATCACTTAATACTATAATTGTCATCTCATTTCATTATCTCCCTTTAATCCTCATTTGGGTCATGGGGGGGGGGGGGGTTCCCCATGCCCATCCAGGGGAGAACATTTTGGGCGCTGGGCAGATACACCCAGTATATATATATATACACACACACACACACACACACACACACACACACACACACACTTCATAAGGGCAAAACCGAAAGTCCCGGAGGAAACCCAAACAAACTCCACCCAGATCGGGCTTCGAACCTGAAAGGCGGACATGCTACGAAGGTCATTTCTAACGTTGCGTGTTTTCTGTTCTAAAATTTATGCTTCAGGTCTTTCTGTAACATTTCTACTGAATTAAGGTCAGGACCTGAGATTGACCTCACTGGGCTTCACTCACAAATTACATCAGGTTATGAGCTATGCTCACATCTACTCGTTGTTACTCTGGGTTTGTACGGGTTCTAAAGACGTGAATTTTCACAATGCAGTCATTATTATTCATGATGACAGTCTGTGAAGGATGAAGTGGATGCCAAGCCCATGTTTTGGGCACAACAGCCAGCGGTTTGTAAGAAACTCGAATGGAATGCAGTTTGATGCTGAACTCAATTTGATTTAATTAATCTAGAAGAGCAGATCAAAGGGAAGTGAGTCAATACATTTCATCACTGTGATAAAGAAAGGAGCAGCAGTTTTAATAATATTTCAGGAAAATATGACGAAATGTAAAGAAATTAAAATTCTTGACATTTTTGCAAAAGTAACTTTGTAGCCTTTTTAGATATCACAGAAGGCGTGAATGCAGGGGTTTCACTTATAAATGCGTTAGTAATTTCAGGCTGTTTAATAATCTGTGATCTGCAATTTGGCCACTAGGTAGCAGTGTTTCAAAGTTTGTATTTTTAATTATAGTGCGTTTGTAAACATTTTATCAAAGCAATTAGACACTCGAGGTTGTATATTATTGTAAATAAATCACGTTAAGAGGTGGAACTGTTCTCCACTACACGCCGGGACTAATAACACCTCTTTATGGGCTTTATTCAGATTAATACACAACCTGATTGCTTTATTAGTTATTTAATTTCATCTCACATCTACGTTGTTACAGAATCCTGCTGCTCTTTTTTTAATAACTCTCATTACTGAGGAAGGCCTGTATCAAACCGGGTTCTGTTGTTCCTAACATTAAGTTTGGATATTTGTAAAGCGCTTTGGATAAAAGCATCTGCTTAATGAACTCATGACAGTGTTACAGCGCCACCTGCTGGTCCTGTAAAGTTCAGGCTCAGGCTCAGCCTGCTTAACTCAAACTCAAAAACACAAATCAATGTCCAGTCACCCAAAAATGATTTTGGAGTAAAGAACATACATTTAAGACTTCACATGTTTAAAGTCACCCTCAGTGCTGTGTGCAAAGTGAAACTCTGACAGGAATAATGAGCACACCTCTAATCTGAGTCCTCATAGTGAGCTGCGCTGTTATTGCATATTTAATGTGTACCACGAGGTTAAATTAGGAGGGGGGCATTTTGTGGGTCCTTGTTGGAGGGGGGCAGGGTAAATGGTTGGAAACTGCAGCATCAATCTATATAACTCTTTACTTACCTACTCACTCCATCTAATTAATGGTTATATGGCATCATTCTAATTATTCATTCATTCATTATCTCCCGCTTATCCTCTATTAGGGTCGCGGTGTGGTTCCCCATGCCCATCCAGGGGAGAACGTCTCGGGCGCTGGGCAGATAGACCCAGGACAGGGCACCAATCCATCGCTGGGCACACACTCTACGTGGGGCAATTTTTGAGAATGCAATTGACTTAATCCATGTTTTTGGACTGTAGGAGGAAACCGGAGAACCCGGAGGAAACCCACGCGGACACAGGGAGAACATGGAAACTCCAGATGGGGATTCGAACCGGAAATCCCTAGTGCTGAGAGGAAAACATGCTAACCACTAAGTCACCGTGCAGCCTCATTCTAATGAATTTATAATAAATAAAGTAAAAATAGCACTGACTCTGAAAAATCTCTTTATATTTCTGAAAATTGTGATGTTAGAAAAAAGACATTTCAAACAGACATCATCAGGTGAGAGCTGGTTTAAACATGAGCCGTGCGAATGGAGGAGTCTGTTCACACCGACTCTCAGGCTTTTTAAAAACACACCCAGGTTCAGCAGGAAACACACTTGGAACTCTTTCAGGAAGATTAAACAGATCGGATGTGTTTCCAAAGACGACGAGCGTGTTTACTTAAAGCTGTGACAGGAAGCCACGATGTTTACACTCTCAGTACAACAGCGAGGACGCAAACACATTATTATACTTTAAAAAAGGGGATGGATTTTTTTTTTTTTTTACGCAAATGCATTTGATGCCTGATGTCCACAGAGGAGAACACCTGAGAACACCCCCCGTCCCTTTCCCTTTCAGAGGAGGATGGAGATGAAGCCGGCCTGACGGAGCTCACTTCCTCTTGCGTGGGCTTCGATCTGAATCCAGCTTCCTCTCCTCAGGGACCTCTTTCTTTGCTCCGCGGTTGGAGGCGACGCGGGGTCTCTCAGACGCCTCATTCGACTCTCTGGGTTTTTTGCTTCGATATTCGACGGGTTTGGGCTTTAAGTTTTTAGGACTCGAGCTCCCTGAGAACATGATTTTGAGAAGAAGAATGACTGCGACCGAGGCCAGCAGGGTGGAAATGAGCGTGGGTCCAGACACGCCCCTCGCGTGGCCCCGCAGCTCATCGATGGCCTGAGATACAGGGCTGTGCACGGCCGGCTGCACCGGGGACTTCTCCTACATAAACATCACACGTTAATATTCATTTAATCCAGATCGTGAATGAACCAGAATTCCATGTGAAGTTCTTAATCCGAGTCAGGATACCTTAAACCCAGCTTCAGTCAGCAGCTCATTGAACGCTGGGTCCTTTAAGTGCACAGTCGGGAAAAACTGCCGAACATACTGTCTTTCCCACCATGCCTTTGGTTGAGTCCTGTACACACAGTAAGTGTACAGAGTCGAATACATGAATGCAAGTTATACAGAGAACATGCCAACACTGAACAGAAGGTGGACAGCGGTGTGATGCTGAATACCATCTTTAGGCTTGGGGTTCCACTCCTTAAATCTGATTGGCTGAGCAGTTACTCCAGCCGCGACAATATCCCCCTGCAGCAACCGAGTGTAATCCACCCAGAGCATAATCTAATGATCCCCAATCCTTGTTTTGTATATCAAAAATCCATCCGCTTTATCCTATATTAGGGTCGCACAGGGGGGGGTCCCCCATGCCCATCCAGGGGAGAACGTTTCGGGCGCTGGGCAGATACACCCAGGACAGGACGCCAATCTATCACTGGGAACATTCACTCAAACTCACTCTAAAAATGGGGCAATTTGGAGAATTCAATTGACCTTGATCCATGTTTTTGGACTGTGGGAGGAATGTATATTATATAAACTGTTTAAAATAAAATAACCAATTAGTAACAATGCTTGTACTTTCTAGCCTTTAGTTTCCATATTTCCTGAGAAACAATTGGCCTACGTCTGTTACTGTATAAATACAAAAATGCATCTCTATATGGCAATAATACAGAGAATGATCAAAATAATAAAAGCAAACTTGCCAGCATTCATCTGACTGGTGTCATTAACTCACCCATCTTCAGCGGTGCGTGTGAAATGATAATGGTAGACTTTAGCTTGAAGGAAAGCTGGTGGTGCAGATCTGAAGGGGTACTGAGCTTCATCCACCTGCAGCAGACTGACCACTGCAGCAAGACACAAACAGGAATTGGGAATTCACTACACAACCCAGAACATTAAGTGCAACAACGATGTAAACAGAAAATAATCCACTAACTGTTTGAATTTACTGTGATAATTTTTTTTATAGTATTAGTGTTGCATGATTTCGATATGCACCATGATATCTTGATTTATAGTAAAACATTACTGCAGGACATGATAATGGTCCCATGAACTCCTGTATGAAACATTACAGATGACCAATCTGGATCTTGAGCATCTGTACTTAGTCCATGTGCCGATTCCAAACTTTTGGACCACTCACCGTCCCGTCTGCCCTCCAACAGACGCTGCATCAGGCCTGCAAACCAGGGACTCTGATCATGTTCTCCTCGAGCAGCTTCCCATAACAGCTGGTCTAAACGAGGCTCATGAGGCCCAAGAACTGCAGGAACTTCCAGCACACTGCCAGGTTTATGCATGAAACTCAGTTCCTGTAAAGAGAACAGAGAACGCTCGAATCATTTAAAGAATGTGCACAGACAACTTCCATCAGCAATTATGCAAGGTCTTAATGTCATTTTAAAATACATTTGCAGAGTCAGACGAAGGCCTGAATCTTTTTATTTATCTGATTAAGTCTGCAGTTATAAAACACTGCTCACGTGTGATAAGAGCGCCACCTTGTGGCTACACTTACATGAATGCATTACATATGAAGGAAGTAAAACAAAACCCTAAAGAGTTAAAAAAATAAATAAAATATTTAAATTACAACCTCCACTAATGAGTTATTAATAATAATGCTAAATGATCCTAAACCTGTAAAACAGCTCGTGGAAAAAGCTGTTGGAAAAATGGAGGTTAATTTTAAGTGGGTTTCTGAAATATTTTAGACTTTTGGGGCCCCCGATTCCATCTTAAGTGTTTGAATGCACCCACACTAACAAAGTTAAGTTCAATTCAAACACTTCAGATGGAATCGGGGACCTGGCATTCAAAAAATATCCACAAAGGTCAAAGTATGGATTCCATTCTCGTGACGGTCATGCAGCAGGAAAAAAACTTATTATTATTTCCACAATGTGTTTAATTAGTATTTTATTTTTATAGTATTAGTATTTTACCCTTTACTGGAATTAAGTTATTTGATGTCAAGGTAACCACACACTACTGACTCTCAGTGAAGAGGAACAGGTTTACTTCACAGGGACATCACAGACCTCAAATATCATCAGTCTATACAAAACAAACATTCTGTCCACAAACACCTCAGAGCAAGTGATGGGTAAGTACAGTAAAGAAACGGCTTCTGAAGCTGTCAGTGTGTACAACACCTTATTACAGACTGTGCTTTACTCTTTATTTATACTCATCATTACAATACTTAGGGGTGAGGTCCAGACATGTACTCTGATTGCCTGAGGACTGCGCTGTTACATGTGCTTACAGGAATGTTTAAAAACCAAAACTCAGGAAAACAATCAACATGGGTTTGAAGGGCAGGGAATTCTCTCACCGTCCATGTTTTCTTATCCATGCTGCCCTCGATGATGATTTCGGGTCGTCCTGCGGGAGGAATCATTCTGTGCTGGATACCATACGAACTGACGAGGTGAAATTTCTCCACCGCTTCATAAGCCTTTCTTACTACAGGTAAGAGTTTACTCTCTGGCATTCCTGTCAGGGCAGTGTATGGAACCTAAACGTTCACATTAATACACAGTGACTACAAAATTACATGGCACATGTTTAAGAGCTGAAATAAAATAAAGACAGAAGGTTAAACTCCACAAACGCTGTGTGGCTAACTGATATCAATGCCATTCTATTGCTTAGAACATATTCTATAGAGGGGCAATTTATAGAAGTCAATTTACCTTTAATCCTTGTTTTTGGACTTTGGGAGGAAACCGGAAAACCCGAAGGAACCCCACTTGGACACGGGGAGAACATGCAAACTCCAGGCAGATCGAGATTCGACAGAGGCGGACATGTTAAATGAAGGGTGGCACAGTGATGTGGCGGTTACCACACCAACATCTGGGCATCCAGGTTCAAATCCCAATATGGTAGGTTCTCCGATTTCCTCCCACAGTTCACAACATGGGTTTAAAGAAAAATGGCCGCTTTAAATTCTCCCTGCCTAAACTTCCTAAGTACCCCCCCACCCCTAGTAGATAAATAAGCAGCAGATCTTGAGATGAGATTGTTTTAGATTAGTTTTAGTTCCAAATTATTATACATGAATAAAAAAGCCCTGTAGAACCCAATACAGAGTTGCTGATTTAATAATAGAGGTTATAAATGTGTAAAAAACCTTAAAAAAAAAAATTTATATATATATACACACACACAATTATTTATTATTCTTTTTTACTACTAAATATGACAAGTTATGTATTTTAATAATAAAATTTGACTTATATTTAGTGTGAACATCTTAGTTGCATTTTAAAATACTTATTAAATGAAGAAATACAATTTAAAAGCTTTATTTATTATTTATTAGGCAGGAGTATCTGAACTGGTTACTTACAAGGCTGAGGCTGAACATACCCACAGCTGCAGCGGAGAACACAGCCCACTGAATAAACGCCCACAGCTTACCCAAAATGCCTCGGGTATACAAGCACCTGAGTAAGACAAAGACAGCACCAACAGTCAATACATGCATGCAAAATATTTAAACAGTTAACTGAGAGGGGGGAGGGGCACAAGGTAGAACAAAGGTCTTACTTCAGCAGAGCAGCAACCAGTTCCCACGTCAAGGAAAGAACTCCGATCCAAACGGTGGGTTCCTGCATCATGCTTACCGCATCATCAAATGCTTTACGAGTGAAATCTGTCAGAAATATTTAATAATGTTTTAATTACACAACAGCGGGGTCAACAGTGTGGTCTACAGAATGCAGACATGTGGTCATAACTAAGGGCAAGGTTTATTATATACTCATACACACCAATTTATTAAGTATGAGAATTTTGAAAGAGGGCGGCACGGTGGCTTAGTGGTTAGCACGTTCGCCTCTCAGCGCTAGGGATTCCCGGTTCGAATCCCCATTTGGGTGGAGTTTTCATGTTCTCCCCGTGTCTGCGTGGGTTTCCTCCGGGTTCTCCGGTTTCCTCCCACAGTCCAAAAACATGGATCAAGTTAAATGAATTCTCAAAAATTGCCCCCTATAGAGTGTGTCTGTGTGAGTGAGTGTATGCCCAGCGATGGATTGGCGCCCTGTCCTGGGTCTATCTGCCCAGCGCCCGAGACGTTCTCCCCTGGATGGGCATGGGGAACCCCACCGCGACCCTAATAGAGGATAAGCGGGAGATAATGAATGAATGAATTTTGAAAGAGAGTGGTTAAAAACCAAAAACTAAACCATCTGAAAATGTTCTATTAATTAAATGTAATACTGAATAAGTTTTAACAGGGCAGAAAATATTTTTGTATTGTACATTTTGTTTCTAAAAGAATAATAACATTAAATTACAATTTAAAAACATTTATTAAAACACTGACCATTAACATCCCAGCAGACAAACCAAATTAAATTTCCCCCATAGAATAAGTATAAAATACAGTAGCACAAAAAAATAAATAAAAACTCAAGGTAAATTGACGGCTCTAAATTGCCCCTATGTAAAGTAGTATGTGAGTGAGTGTGTGCCCCCCAACTCTAGTAGAGGTTTGAGCAAAAGAATGAGAAAAATGGACTAATTATTATTAGACTTTTGAAATTATAAGCCATAAATAAATTAATCAAATAGTGATAAAATAAAATAAATAAATAATTTGATAAATAAAAAAGCCGATGTCAGCATCGGTTACCCAACAGCTTTAGAACATGACAAATTAAACTTGTAATAAACAATACAACTGAACGTCATATTAATAAACAGTGCCAATTTCCCAATGACTCAGACCTGACAACCAAAACAGCTCAAGGAAACATCATGTCTGGACCTGAAGAAATAAACTGCAACAGGTTACAAGAGAAGAAATTATTCACCTGTTTTAGACATTATGATCTTCTTTTCCCAGTTGATTTGCAGTTTGAAGAACTTAATTGAAGCAAAAATGATAAGGAGGCAGACGGTCAGCTTGAGGACAAAAGTCAGTAATGTCTGCAAACACTGGCTCCAAGCTAAAAGAACAGAAGCAGGTAGATAATGAGGAGAACAACTCTGATTGTAGTATTGGTCATTTGGTAGTGGGGGGGGCAGTCTTACTCTTAGTCTTTTTCTTGTTTGTTGTAAAGCAGCAAAAGTCATTTTCTAACAGAGAGAAACTCAGCGCGATGGGCAGAAGGTGGGAGATGCTGCAACCACCGAGAAGAATGCCACACAGCTGGGAGAACACCTTAAAGAACAGGGGTCACAGTTAATTAATCATTTAAAAAGCATTTTCAAGTGCTTCGACTGAGACGAAAATAACACAAACCTAATTAAAATGCTCATGTAAAAAAAATTAAAGTCTCATTATCTTCTACCTAATCCTCTACTAGAGGCACAAGGGGAGGTTCCCATGCCCATCCAGGGGGAAGCGTTTCAGGCTCTGGGTAGATACATCCAGAACAGGACATTAATCCATCACTGGGAACACACAGACATTACAGGGGGAATGTAGAGCAGCCAATTCACCTTGAAGCCATATTTTTGGACTGTGGGAGAACAGAGAACACCAGAGAATCTGGAGGAAACCCACACGGACATGGGGAGAACATGCAAACTCCACCAGATTGGGATTTGAACCTGGATCCCTAGTGCAGTGCTGAGAGGACGACATGCATTTCTGGTTTTAGGAGTTAAAATTAGACCAAAAAGTTTTTTGCCACTGTGTTGCTTGAATCTTGCTTTTTGGGGATTTAGACTTGGAACGCAAAACAACATTTACACTTAAAAGTTTACACACTCATTACATTATGTCAACCTACTTGGATGTAGAACGCAGTCATTCGTAATCCACGAACTGGAATAAAGTACATCACCAGTGGAACTGCAATCCCGCTGACAATCACATAAACGGCACCAAACCGAAACAACCAATCAGGGAGCTCGCACGCATACCAGGCCAGTGGAGTGGGGGTAGCTTGGGTTTCATAATGTCGACCCACAGCTGGAAAAGGAATCAGGTTATAGATTAGTTTCAAATAAAACACAGTCATGACACCACCCCCTCTGAACCCACCTGTGAGGTCCCACCAGGATGGGTCTCCACTTGCTAATTTGCTTACACCAGTGGAAAAGACAAGCCGGAAGAGCAGCCAGCGCACCAACCAGAACACCACGGCATCAGGGGAAAAGGAGGAACCACTCAGTGCAACCAGGAACGCCAGAAATCCAGTCTCAAGAAGAAGATTATCCCTTAAAACAGATAGAGTAGAACATTTGTTATGGAAAATCACCATTTTGTCTTCTTTTCCATTTTGATAGCAAGCGGACCGAAAAACAAATCACACTGAAACCATACACACAATATAAAGACATTTAAAACAAATTAGGACAAATTTTCAAATGCAGGTGACACTGTGGCTTAGTGGTTAGCACAGCTAGGGATTCCCGGGTCCAATCTCAATCTGGGTGGAGTTTGTATGTTCTCCCCATGTCCGCGTAGGTTTCCTCCACGGTCCAAAAACATGGATTAAGGTAAATTAAATGCTCTAAATTAAAAGAAAAGTGTTTGTGTGTGAGTGTATACTCAGTGATAGATTGCCCCCTTGTCCAGGGTGTATCTGCCCAGCACCTGAAACGCTCTTCCCTTGATGGGCATGGGGAACCCCCCCCACGACCCTAATAGAGGATTAAGTGAAAGATAATGGATGGATGGAAATTATCAAATATAGACTCACCATTCAGAATGAAGGAAGTCTCCCCCAACCTGAAACACACACACACAGCATTGTAACACACTAATCATCAAAACATTTGAAGGACACAGGTCACACAGCAACAAGTCAGTCAAGTTTGTTTCTTCTAATTTACCAGTGACCTAAATTCTCTCGCCTCATTATCTTGACCACTTAATCCTCTACTAGGGTCACAGGTGGTGGGTGGGCTGGTTTGAGCAAAGGGGCTAAATTAAGAAGTCCGAATTAAGGTCACACAGTGCTAACCTTCAGACCTGAGGTTTGAACATTTAGTCACCTGATCAACATCTCCATGGCCACCCCTGAACGGTCACATATAGAATTTTTTTTTCTTAAATTCTCAATCAAGATAAGTTTAATTTAGTTTTAATTTGTAAATTTGCTAAACATTTAAAAAATAAATAAATAAAAACACTGGAACTTGACACCAGTGTTTCGGATTTAATTTTTTAGCCAGTCAAACATTGTGCACATATCATGGAGTTATATATTTCAATTATTATCATTAAAATACTTCAGCTCTGTTATGAGAGCAGATCAAATCACATCATACTACAGAGGGGTCGAGCTTAATGCAGACACCACTTGTTGCCACCACATTCATCCAACGAGGGGAAAACAGATCTACTCACAGTGTATAGCGAGAGGTAAAGGGCCCAAAGACAGAAGAACACCAGGCTGTTTCGACATCCACACAGCAGAACAGCTCCGAGACTCAGCAGCGCCCCCAGCAGGCAGAGAAGCTCCAGACTCTGTTGAGGTCCAACACCCAATGAGGGTCCCAGCCACAGAAGAGAGGGGGCAGCCTGTAGCTGCTCCAGGAGAGGTTGCTTAACCTTAGGCATTAGGAGACGTGCAGGTACAACACCTTCATCACCAAAAAGACCTGCAAAAGACATTCAGAATTAAGCGTGATCTAGGAAATAAAGTAAAAAAGATTACAACGTGGGTATGGTGTCAGTTTATTAGTAACTACAACAATAATTACAGTATATTTTGGAAAGTGAGAACCCAACACTTTTCTGTAATTGATCCAGAACTCATGTTAAGGTCTCCATTCAAAACAAATAAAGAACAATGCAGTACTTCCTGTTAGGTAACACTGCATGGGTGTTTTTAATTATAGGTCGTCCCCCCCCCCCCACACACACACACACACTTTGCCAAGACATAGATTACCTTTGGCTTTTTCACCAAAGCTAAATCAAGCTGTTCTACTGTTCTTATTTTTCACACCCAGAAGAACCGCAACAATAATCATAAGGCTATTATATCCTTTACCAACTTAACTCACTGCATTCCTCTTTTTTTGTATATTAAGTCTTATGGAGTTTCCATGTTCTCCACATGTCCATTTGTTTTCTTCTACCACAGTTTCAAAAACATAGATTTAAGGTGAATTAGCTGCTTTAAATTGACCCCATATAGTGTGTCTCAGTAAGTGTCCTCGCAGTGACAGATTGGCAGCCTGTCCTGGGTGTATCTGCCAGCGCCCAAAAGGCTGCACGGGAAAACCAACACCCACCAAGCGCATATCTGTGTGATATAAGCCAGTTTTTGGGTTATTTTGATTATACACTTACATTAGAGGTTTAGATCCTGTAATTGCACTTCGTACAGATGCTTGCTTAAACAATGGCCTGTCGATGCTTATTTTACTGCACTTTCCTCCACAGTTTAACATTAAATATAAACAGGTCCTAAAGAGTTAGCCGTTCATAATAACCTTGGACGTTCTAATATTACTGACAAAGATTATATTTGCTTACAGTGAAGCAATAGACTAAATATACTAAACCCTTTACTCAATGAGAGCACTGCCCTGTATTACACAGGAATATGACAATGTGCTGCAAGATCCTCACTTTTAATCTTAACCACTAAACAGTTAATAAACACATAGGTTTGAGCCGGTCGCGCTGTTGTAATCTTAAAACATATGGCAGTGTGACCACAAACGTAACACTGATGCCACAGTGGCACTTAAGATCATAACGTTGGCATGTGCCACATGTGCACTGAATACTGCCATATGTTATAATCTATACCACCCAAACTCGGCGATAGACATCTGTAAGACATCAAGAGAAAAACAGTTCAGAAAGTAAATGGACAGGAATGACTACTTCATCCACATTGACTTTTAATTTAGATACTCAATCCACATTTACACACAAGTTCTTTAAAGTGCAGTAACAGAACCAGACTCAGCTCATCTCCTTCACTTTAAACAGAATTAAAAATAAGAATAAATGAGCAGAAATTAACATACGTGTACTACACACCAAGGTTCTCAATTCACCACTCATCTGAACACTCAAGCACCTACAAGCTTTCTTCTATTTAAATACACTTTAGATTCCCCTTACACGACCTGAAACTAGTTAACCAGTTGCATTGGTTAGTGCCTCCACCTCCCAGTGCTGGGGATCCAGGTTCGAATCCCGATCTGGGTGGAGTTTCATATTCTCCTTGTGTCTACATGGGTTTTCTCCGGGTTCTCAAAGTTCCTGCTACAGTCTAAAAGCACAGATTCCAAGTGACCTGGCTGCTCTAACTTGCCCCTCATAGGGTTGATGCCCCATCGTGGGTGTATCCTTTTGTCCCTTTATCTCCAACTAAATAGCTGTCATACACTCTCACACCGCTTCCTGCAAATTCCTGGATACGGTTTGATGTGTAATTAATAGTTCATTCAAAAGGGTGTTTTAGAAATTAGAAGTGTTTAGTTTAGGAGAGACTGAGCTGCTTGTTGTGTTACTTTCTAATGGTTCAGACTTCAATAAGTTATAAAGGGATGATATTTTATTGATCTCTTGTTCTAATCTCGGTGTCTCACAGTCGGTGGTTTGGGTGATATTTTATTGCTTTTTCTCATGTTCTTATCTCGTTGTCTCGTGCTGAGGTGCCTCAGAATCGTTGGTTCGGGTGATATTTTATTGATTTATCTCGTGTTTTTATCTCGGTGTCTCGTGCTGAGGTGCCTCAGAGTCGTTGGTTCGAGTGATATTTTATTGCTTTATCTCATGTTTTTATCTCGGTGTCTCGTGCTGAGGTACCTCAGAGTCGTTGGTTCGGGTGATTTTTTATTGCTTTATCTCGTGTTTTTATCTAGGTGTCTCGTGCTGAGGTACCACAGAGTCGCTGGTTCGAAGATACTTTATTGATTTATCTCGTGTTTTTATCTCGGTGTCTCGTGCTGAGGTGCCTCAGAGTCGTTGGTTCGAGTGATATTTTATTGCTTTATCTCATGTTTTTATCTCGGTGTCTCGTGCTGAGGTACCTCAGAGTCGTTGGTTCGGGTGATATTTTATTGCTTTATCTCGTGTTTTTATCTCGGTGTCTCGTGCTGAGGTACCTCAGAGTCGTTGGCTCGGCTGAGGCGCTCGCTGCGCACGTGGAGAGTGATGACGTTTCATTGAGGGAAGTCTGTTTGGGTCCAAACTTTAGTTCGTTTTGGGTCGAAACCCGAACAGTAATCTTAATCCAGCTCGACTCCGGGAATATTACAGTCTGCAGTCATAACCGATAGCATGACAGCAATGTGTAGGCGATATCTGAAGTTTAATAAAGCTTAAGTTGAGGTGAGGGACGCTGCAGTGGCAGTTTAAACGCCTGCGGTACGAAGTGAAGGTTAAAGTCAGGACGCGACTGCGCTCTGAAAGCTGCTGAAGGAGAAGCTGAGGCGGGGTGAAGGCTCCGGAACGAGCTGCCGCGCCCAAAGCCCTCTGCCGCCGAAAAGAGGCGCTTTACTTCCTACCTGGAATCTGGATGTAGAGCGACGAGAAGGAGCAGAGATAAACGAGCGCCATGCTCCATAAAAACATCCGCCTCGGAGTCTGAATCTCCCCCATTCTACAGGACACGGTGGAGAAGCACTGTGAGTGAGGTGGAGGAACCGAGCAGCGTGTGTGAGTGAAGGAGCTGAGTTTTATGGAATCGAGCTGAATGGTGGATGTGATGCAGAGAGGTGGAGTTTGTTGTAGTGATGGGCATTCTGGCTCTTTTCTGAGAGCCGGTTCTTTTGGCTTGGCTCTCTAAAAAGAGCCGGCTCTTTCGGCTCCCAAGTGGTTCCCTTGATATTTTTTTGTAGCTTAAAGCAGTTTATTTCCAAATTTAATGTAAAATGAATTCGTACTGTAAAAACACATTCTACATGTTTATTTTAATAATATGGTTTATGTACATACTTATCATGGAACAGATTGCTACAAAAAAAATTAATAAATATATATAAAAACAAGGATCCTCTGCGCTGGGTGATGCTGTGGAAATTGCAGTTGCAGTGAACACTGTAGAACACTCCTTCTTTAGGTTCTCTTGCTTTTCTTTAATCTTCTAATTGAACTGATTAATAAACGTCTGTGCAGGTTGCGGCTCGATATGAAATTTATATTTTGCAGTCTGAACTGTCGCATTAAAACATGTTCAAACTTTACTGAGCTTTCTGTCGCTCGTTTTCTTTTTATTTCTCTATTTGTTGCGCAAACTTCTCTCGCTCTCGGTGTGTTCAGTGTGTGTGTGTGTGTGTGTGCGCAACCCCTGCAGACTCCGCCCACATCGGCTCCCAAAAACCGGCTTCCAATCAAGAACCGGTTCTCCTCGTTCAATTCAAAGAGCCGACTCTTAGAGCCGGATCGTTACCGACCGACTCATCACTAGTTTGTTGAACATATGGCGCACGCGCGCTCGCTCACACAGACCTGAGCAGCAGCGCCACCTCGAGTTCAGCTGCAGTTCTGCAGGAAACCAAACTCAACAGGTATTGCAATATTAATCATTTAAAATGTATTTGGAAGCCGTTATTTGTGAAGCGCATTTGCACATGCACTTTCAGAGTTGGTCATGACTCCAGCAAAGTTAAAATAGTTTACTTTAAAAAATCTGCTGTATATAAGAAAAAAGTTTAATCGTTACCAACAATGTCTTATTGACATTCACGTGATTTATTGCTTTTAATCTCGATGTTTATTTAACTCGAGATTAAAAGCAATAACAGGTTTTAAAACCACAGAATCCAATGGTCAATAATATGTAATGTCATACCACTTCCACTAACACTGCAACGATTTCAGTAGTTTTTCAAACTTTTGTTTGGATATTAACATAAATAAAATATAGCACTGACACAGCAGAGGTATGAACCATTCTTAGCGAGAACCCCCTCTTAATTTAGGCAATGACAGGCAAAAGGTCCGAGTTTCCCTTTATGATGTACTACACATTTTAATAAAAGACAGATTTGGTTAGTCAGGCACATGCAATCTAAGTTTACAAAGCCATATTTTAACTCCTGCATTACAACACCTGACATTGTGTTGCTGAAATAGACAAAATAACACTAGGCAGCATGTCACTCTTCAAAGTATAGATACAAGCCTCTGCATTAATGATATCTTCTCATATAAGCAGTTAACCAAGCTTCTGACCAGTGTATTTTTTTTTATACTTAATATTTGGTTGAATATCTCTTATTTACAACCACCAAGTCTGAGTAGCATAACATGAAGATATTAATGCATTGCTGAGATTTACTGCACAGTTTGCTCTGATGTTGGTCTTCAGGTTGTTTTATCTGTTGTCCTTGGCGTTCTCACTGTTCATTCATAACACCACGGCAACAAGTAACTGGACAGAACCTGGATTACTTTTGTTCTTAACATTAATCTTAAACAAAGAGAAGAGAAAACTTAACATTTTAAATATTAGATGATAAATCAGCTTTGGCAAATAAAATAAATGGCAGCACATGACTGGATAGCAATGAATATTTAACATTAAAATAAACAGTTCTACCATAAGTTCCCCCTCCCCAAAAAAAAAAAAAAAAACAACCACACACACTAGTGTGCTAGTGCACCTGATCACATCGGCATATTAACACTCCAACGAAGGAAATATAAACACTTTAATAAATCACTGATAAGAACCACATGTAATACATTATACAGCTTTTTTTTTTTTTTAAGTTTTCTTTTACAAAAATAAGTTCTCATGCAATAGCAGCATTTATGAGATATCTATCATTATAGCACATCACAATTCGTTATTTATTACATGATCAATCCACGGCTTGAAATCTGAAACTCGTATAAAAATGGCTGGTTTATTCAAACTGCACTTCTTGCTTCCCAGTGCCATCATTCCAGTTAAATAATACACTCCAAGTTTTGAGCACAAAAGTGGACCACCAGCATCTCCCTAAAAATGTCAAAAATAAAAGGTTTGTTAAACATCAGCACACAGCAAAAGCATATTTAATAAACTATAAGGAACAGTTATACAGGTAAAACTTACCATTTTATCCAAATTGTTTAATATAATAATCAGGGTAAAAATAAAGCCTAATTAACAGCCGTTTGAACCTCATTTAACCATCAGAACTGAGTTCAGTTATTAGATGGAAGCCTTTAGTTTGTTGGGATATTGGCCCTATGTTCTCAGTTCTAATAACACTGTTTTTAAGTAGCTCCTGACTGATAAAGTAAATTAAAGTTGAAATCTTCAGTTTAAGCATTGACTGATGTGATTACGTACCAGGCAGGCTGGTGAGGCGGCGCCGTCTGTGCACAAGAGACCGTCGGGGCTGAAGACCTCACTCCAGCTCCGGAAGCAGGTCTCACCACTGAGCAGAGTCACGGTTCTCTGGTACAGAATGTCTGGACTTATGTCCGCTGATAAGAGACAAAAGATTAAGACACTTACGACAATAAATTCCACAGTCTAACACTTTTTTAAATCATAACCATATCAGGGCTGTTTATTCACATGCTTTAAAGTAACTTAAAGTTGCCCCCCCCACCCAAATCGAGCAGTAAACGCAGCTGTGATGCAGCAGGGAAGAACTGCACTTTACTCACATTTAACTTTCACAATGTCGTTAACCACCAAAATAATCAAATCCTGGCCTCTAATTACATATTCTTTTGTACAACGCTTAAGTCTTATTGGTCCTGGTCTCCTGAGCCTTGAAACATCCTACTCTTAAAATACTTCTGATAACCCTGTAAGGCCTCCCTCCCCGAAACTAAATGTTCAGATTAGTTAACGGCTTCTGTCTGGTGCAAAACAAGCTGCTTATTCTTTATCTGTGCAAGAGTACGACGATTTGATTTGGCACACGAACATTTAAGCTCTCCTAAAAAGCTTCCTTTTCCCAAAAATAGATTAAATAAAAACAGACATTAAAAAGTTAAAAATGCACTGCACGTGTCTTACGAGTCTCTCCTTTATAACCCCATCCTGTTGTAACACAATATCCCTGATCGTACGTCGTCTTCCCATCAGGAATACAAACCGGAGACACTGAAGCTCCTGCAGAAACAGAGATGAGTCAAAAATAAAGTAATGTTAATTAAAGTGAAACCTAAACCATGCAGTACCAATGTCAGCCGGAGCATTAAGGAGGACGAGTGAGAGATCGTAAGGTGAAGGCGAGCTGCTGTGACCGTGGCTAATGACATTCTGAACCACTATGGACTGGCTATTCATGTTGATGTCATGAGCCCCGAGAAGCACCGTGTCTCCAGGCCTGCCAGAAATCACAAAACACTTAGAATCCAACAATTAAACATCATACAGTTCAGTTAATGCAACATTTATAAAGCCCCCATTTACAATAAAATACTGTGTCAAAGTTAAACAGCATCTGAAGATCCCAACTGCGAAAACTGTGGACACAAGGGGAAGACAGAAGCACAAACAAGAAATGGTGCAATGAAAATGGATTAAAAAAGATTTTTATTAAAGATTCAGAAATATTCTGTTTGCAAACCTTTCAAGCCTCAATATTAATGAGGTCTCGATTACAAAATGTAATTTATTGTTTATGGAGTGTTTTTCGTAAACATATAGTTCCTCCCTATTCATGATTTCCATGTTTGTCCAAAGCTCCAACCTTATCCTAAAAAAAAAAAACCCTTAACATTAGTTAAGATAAACCCTCTAATTAACAAAAAGTGTTAAAACTGAAAAAATTAATATATTAACCAATATTAACAAATTAAGGCAGTACATACAGGTTTAATGGACGTGTGTTCACATACTTTGTCAGAACGTATACTGCTTTTTCTGGCTTACCGGACACGGCAGTGACGTGGAGTCAGAACCCAGCGCTGGTGAACAAGGGTCCCACTACAATAGTGACCTCCTTCACTTTGGAGACTGACCTGCCATGGCCAGGAGTGAGAACACGCCTCATTCACCGCTCCTCCATTAGAGGCTTCTACACCAGCAGAGCCATCCAGTCGACACGGTTTCTGATGAGCCAGGCCACAGTGACCTTCCAGCATGGAAACAATCAGATAATCACAAGAGAAGAAAAAAAAATTAATAAATAATAAAAATCTAAATAAAATTGATGCAAAGACAAAAAAATAAAAATTAATTGAAGGGAACATGTTTACCTGTGGGAAGTTTTATCATGGCACGATCCACCCCAGTGGAAGGATAATCTTAAAAAAAAAGATAGGGCATCATTAAACCTCACTGCATAAGCAGCAGTTTTGGGATTTAAAATGGGTCACAGTTCATACCATCAATAGTGGAAATGATCCACTGGCTGTAAAGAGAAACTTTGGTGTAGACACCAGGCTTCTTAGCACGACCACAACCCACACCCCAGCTTACAACGCCGGCTATCTCATACTTTTTTCCAGTGAAGCAGGACAGCGGGCCACCAGAGTCACCCTTTTAAAAAAAAAAAGATTCATGTAATAATAATTCATTTAAAAAATAATAATAATAAATAAAAATATATATATATATATATATATATATATATATATATATATATATATATATATATATATATATATATATATATATATATAAATAAATAAAATTACAATATTGATTCTTTACCTGACAAGCATCCACACCTCCTGCTAAGTCCCCTGCACACATCATAGAGGAGCGGAACGCAGCCCCGTACAGCTGGAGGCAGCTGTCCAGTTCAAACACAGTGATGTTGGCTTCCTGAAGTTTGTCGGCCCGTGGGCCACCTGAGATCAAACGCTCAACCTCAGATACAGGAACTAATCTGAGTATGAATCTTCTGAGTTAGTTCTGAACTTATCAGGTTTGGTTTAAACAAAATCACACACACAGCTTCTGCTATGAGTGATTAAACAGAAATGTGTTCATGAACTTTTAGTGAAACTTAACATTTATAAGAGTGAGATGACTCCATGACCATTTCATATTTAAATGTTATAAATACCGGCACTACACCAGCAGCACAAAACTGTCCAATTCTGAAAACAAAGTAATTATTGGTAATTAAAGGTTAAATGTAATTGAATTCATACCGACCCTCATTAGTGGTGCCCCAGCCAGTGACCGTACAGAGTTTGAGTGAGGGCACATCTCCGTCCCAGAGGTGGATGGGTCGTATGCAGTCATTAAAGAGCAGTGGCGTCTGAAGCTTGACCAGCGCGATGTCGTTAATTTTACTGACGCTGTTGTAGTCCTTATGAGAGATGATTTTAGCTACTTGAAAACTCTGAAAACAGAAACATTGTAAAACAGCAGGTTAGAACAGCTTT
>JAFMOD010000661.1:129017-175179 GCA_019802435.1 Corydoras maculifer | reverse complement strand
TAAATTGACTGGCATTTGAGTTTGTATGTTCTCCCTGTGTCTGTATGGGTTTTCTCCGGGTTCTCTGGTTTCCTCCCACAGTCCATTCAAGGTAAATTCAAGATTTAAGGTAAATCTAATGCTTCCAATTGCCCCATATAGCGTGTATGTGTCTTTGTAAGTCAGTGTGTGTCCAGTGATGGATTGGTGTCCTGCTCTCTGCTCTCCTCTGGATGGGCATGGGGAACCTCCCACCCCCCCACGACTCTAGTAAAGGATAAAGCTGAAGATAATTAATGAATCTTCTCATTAGAGTCACATGTTTAATTATTTATTTATTATATTTTATGTTCTGTATTTATTGTACATTCTGAACATGTTAGATTTATAATGATCGTTGTCTTGTACTGTACATGTGTAATGTCATTGATCTAATCTAATCTAATGTAATGTAATGCAGTTAGAACACAGAGGTGAACACATGAGAGACACAGCTGAGTGTGAGGTTCAGAGTGTGAGGTACAGAGTGTGAGGTTTAGTGTTTGAGGCTGTGATTCACACTGATGACACTGTGAACTCGACGTCTTTACCTTTATATGCTTTATTCCACCCATGTTCATCCAGGCCTGTGACTGGTCAGGTTTGAGTGCCACGGCAAGTTCATAGCTCTGTGGAATAAAGCTTTGAATCAGAACAGGGTGGAGCGCTCGCACTTTATTTAATCCACATTATTTAATTTGGTACAGATTTAAATGTGGGGTTCAGGGGTGTAGTGGTCACCATGTCTGTCTCCATGTTCTCCGGTTTCCTTTCACATAGATTCAAGGTGAAATAGCAGGTCTAAATTGTCCTCATCTAAGTTGTTGGGCACATGCTCACACACATTCTATAGGGGCAATGACAGCAGCCAATTCACCTTGAATTCATGTTTTTGGACTCTGGGAGGATATTGGAGAACCTGGATGAAACCCACACAAACACGGGGAGAACATGCAAACTCCACCCAGATTGGGATTTGAACCCGGACTTCCAGTGCTGACCGAGCAGCCTCCTCCCCAGAGTGTGAAATCCTGATTTAACCTTTAAACCTTAAAACGGGGTTCTGCTGCCCAAACAGCAGAACGTCAGCGTGCCACAGAGCAGCAGGAAAACCGGAGAACAAAGCCAAACTAAAACACTGAGCGCTCGAGATGAGCAACACGATAACACAACAGGAGCCAGGAGAACACACACAGCTCAGGTAACGCTGACCGCTAGAACTCCACACGCAGAACCGGGGCCGGACAAACGCTGCTTAAAGATTCAGAGGCACGAAGAGGAAAAAAGAGCTGTAAGTGCGGTCTGAGTGTGTATGTTTTCTCTCTCTCAGACACACACCCATCCACATCACTTTTTCAAACCAGCTTAAAGGTCAGGTCTGACTTGTGAGGTGCTGATGGCATGCCTGCAGACAGAGCTGGAGGTTCTGGTTTGGTTTGTTACATTTTGGTCTGTTAGTTCTTTCTGATCTCTGGTTTATTTGGGGTTTGTATTTTATGGTGAGAGGTTTTTTTGGAGGTGGACCCGGTGGGAGGGCGAGCTCACCTGGAAGGCCCGGTCCAGCTGGTTCATCTCCCTCAGCTGGTTGCCGGTGGAGAAGTGCAGCTCGGCTCTGACTGCAGGATCCGCCGGGTTCTGCTGCAGAGCTCTGTTCAGAGCTCTCAAAGCCTGAAACACAGAACCGCCACGGGGCCTATCCCGTCAGTGAGGCTCTGTCTGAATGAATCCACCCCTTACTGACATCAACCAAAACCCATCATCATTATAAACAATGCAGGATAAAGATCACAGATAAATAAAATCATCAACAAAAACCTCATCAAACTGCAAAATAACACCTGATCCTGATCATCAGAACCTCCATCCTCCTTCATCTTTAGAATTTATTAGTGTTATTAAGAAGTGCTTTTCTAACGATGCAATCGAGGCTGATGCTAAAAGGCAGGTCATTTGCTGAAAATGTCCGACTGAAGCGGGCACATCCGATCAGAGGGCTGATCTGCTGACCTCACATATACCTGCCAGAGGTAGTCACTTCCACTTCCGAACACAATGGATGTAGTGTGTGTCTGCCAAAGCCAACGTGACCCTCATGCCCCATGTCTCCCTTTGCCCTCTCCACACTCCCCCCAGGCAGCAGCATGCTCAGCACTAACTAACATTAACTGTATTAAAGTCTGGATCTTTTAATTGCGTCAGGTGCATATAGACCTGCTCAAGCCTCCGGTCTCCGGGTTTCCACGGCAACCACAGAGCTGTGCATTACACGCTTAAAAAAGATCTGTCACAGCAGGAACACTACAGATTTATAACATTTAATTCAAAATCACTGCTGACGACATAATCACACACACACACAAACACTGAGTAAGAAAAACAAACATGCCCTGAGCGGTGGACGGCCCTGTACACGGCACAGAAATTAAAATTAGGGGCCTTGCTCAAGGGCACTTCAGCTAAAGTAATTGGTGGGACTGGGAATAGAACCGGGGACCTTTAGGTTGCGAGGCAGGTTCCTTAACCTTAAGTCTACATGATTATCCACAGAAACTAATTGGACTAATCTGAACATGGGTTGCATAGTAATGGGTTGAAGTACCTCCGTGTGGTTGCCCTGTTTGCTGTAGATGGCGGACAGCAGGCGGTAACACTCGATGCAGCCGCGGCGTTTGGAGATGATAGCGAGCGTCATCTCCTCGGCGTCTTTGGCGCGGCCCGACATGGCTAACACCTGAGCCTGAGAACCCAAGAAACACCCACAGAGCACTGCATTATTGTGTGCATCAGCGTGTAGGACTTGTTCAGACTTCATCAGCGGGTTCATCAGAGAGCGCCGGTAAGTCCACCCCCTGGGGGTCCTCGTCTCGGGTTCTGAATCTGAGGTGGCGATATGCTGAAGCGGAAGGTGATGTAGTGCTCCGCCGTGCTCGCTCACCTGAGCAAGCCAGATCTCCTGATTGTCTGGCTGCAGTGAAGAAGCTTCACGGTACAACTGCAGAGCCTCCTCATATCGGCCCGTGTTATAATACAGAGCTCCCAGAGGGGTCAGGATATCCACTTTACGCACCACCTGCAAAGCCCTGCACACACACACACACACACACACACACACACACAAAATTGTATTTTTACAGGGCTAAATAAAGTGTTTCAAAGTGTTGAGTTTTCCGTGCGATGTAGAAGTAAAGTTAACGCTGTGTCTTCAGTATCTTCATTAAATCAACACGGATGAGCAACGAATCAGAGGGTCCACTGCAGTGTTCAGGTTTGAAAGATTGGTTTGATCTGATCTTTGGAGGGTTCCTCAGTCTTCATGCCCTTTGGTCGCTTGCTGCAGTTTCACGGTGTTCCAGGTTCTCACACTGCTCTGTCCTGATGGGATTGGAACTGAGGCGTGGAGGTAAAGTGGTCACTGCCATACCAATCCTCTGCTAGCTTTGAAGAGAACTCCTGACAGTGTGGAGGTGGGTGTGGTTATGTTGATGAGGTATTGTTTTTATTCCTGTAAGCTGTGACAGTATGGAGGTGGGCGTGGTTATGTTGATGAGGTATTGTTTTTATTCCTGTGAGCTGTGACAGTATGGAGGTGGGCGTGGTTATGTTGATGAGGTATTGTTTTTATTCCTGTGAGCTGTGACAGTATGGAGGTGGGCGTGGTTATGTTGATGAGTTATTGTTTTTATTCCTGTGAGGCGTGACAGCGTAGAGGTGGGCGTGGTTATGTTGATGAGGTATAGTTTTTATCTTTGAAGTGGGTATTCCTGTGAGGTGTGGAGGGGGGCATGGTTATGTTGATGAGGTATTGTTTTTATTCCTGTGATGTGTGGCAGTGTGGAGGTGGGCGTGGTTATGTTGATGAGGTATTGATTTTATTTCTGTGAGGTGTGACAGCGTGGAGGTGGGCGTGGTTATGTTGATGAGGAATTGTTTTTATTTCTGTGAGGTGTGACAGTGTGGAGGTGGGCGTGGTTATGTTGATGAGGTATTGTTTTTATTTCTGTGAGGTGTGATAGCGTGGAGGTGGGCGTGGTTATGTTGATGAGGTATTGTTTTTATTTCTGTGAGGTATTTCTGAGCTCACCGTTTGTACCACACCTCTGCCTCTGTATTATCATCGTTGGAGCGCAGCAGACGCGCCAGGTTCACCATGGCAACATAGTGAGAGGGCTTCAGCTGCACAGCCTGCTGGTAATGACCTGCAGCCTTCACATCCTCTCCTAAAACAGACAATAGGTATCAATCAGTGACCATCAGATTCATTAATCACTCAGTTTGCTTATTTAATCGTTTAATCTTTTTTGTTTTTAAAAAAACAAAAAAAGAGGAAATCCCTGAGGAAACGGTGGGGACAGGGTGAGGACACAGTGAGTAAAGACCTGTGCTCAAAAGGGGGTGGGACCCAGGACCATCATGCTTTAATTTCTGCAATGTCCCTCCAGGGATTAATTAAGCATTCTGATTCTGAAGTCGTTTAAAATAATCTCAGCCCCCCCCCCCCCTCCTTTCAGCCTCTATTAAATATAGTGTTGTAATAATGTCACAGGGTTCAAGTTAATAAGGCTGCTTTATTTGAGATAAAGTCATGGGACACAGGAAGGACACACCTTTAATATCAGAACAAACCTGATGCTCAAAGGGTCTCAAACTGAAGCTCAAATTAACACCCCTCATCATAACCTTGTTTTTGACAACAATTAAATAAAAATGGGGTAGCCTGGTGCCTTAGTGTCTGGCATATTGGCCACTGAGCACTGGATTAAAGGTGAATGAAATGCTCTAAATTGCCCCACAGTGTAGGTGTGAGAGAGTTAGCAGCAGTGTTGTAAATAAATGGTAAAAACGTTTTAATTGTAATTCCTGATATAAAGCCGTGTTCTTTTCTGAGGGTGCTCTTTTTCTTTCACTGACCTGTATCCACGAGGAAAACTCCGTAGTTATTGTGCAGGTCTGGACTGTCGGGGCAGTGCTCAATGCCCTTTGAGTAAATCTCATCTGCTTCTGCCAAACGTTTCTGTAACACAGATCAGCATCAGCATCTCTAAACCGCTTCTCCAGTTCTACAGACAAAACACCCTTTACAGTTCCTCTACACACTCTGTTAGTCTCTTTGGTATGTTCTCTAATGATCAGGACCCCACAGAGCAGGTATCATTAGGGTGGTGGATGATTGTCAGTACTGCAGTGATATTGGTGTTATAGTGGTGGTGCTGGTTCAGAGACAGCAGGATCAGGATAGTGTACCTAATAAAGTGGCCGCTGAGTGCAGATAATCCAAAGTAAGCAATTATTATAAATAAACATACAGTCATAAAAACAGCTTAATTAATGTAATATGATTTAAAAGATCAAAGAGACCTGCTCAGCGTAGAGAGAAGCCAAACTGGAGTAAGCATCCGCAAAGTAAGGACCAAAGAGAAGAGAGTCCTTCAACATCTGCTCAGCCTCTGTCTCCTTCTGCTGGGACCTGCACATCATCATCATCATCATCACCATGAACACCATCATCATTATTAAATTGTCATGTATCTGAATGGAAATTCCATTGAGGTGACTGTGTGAGAGTGTGTGTGTGTGTGTGTGTGTGTGTGTGTGAGAGAGTTACTTGAGGAGGTTTCCCAGGTTGAAGAGAGCTCGGTTGTGTTGAGGATTTATATCCAGAGCCTTTCTGTAGTAGAACTCAGCTTCCTCTAAACTCTGAGTCAACGTCCCCAAGTTGTTTAACGCACTCGCATGACGAGGATACAACCTTCAGACAGAGAGAGACACAGAGAGAGAGAGACTTGTGATTAAGATACGTGTGTGTGTGTGTTTGTGTGTGAGGTCATTGTCCGACTGCATGCCCCACATGACTTTGCGGTTGTGATGGTGAATGCTGTGATCAGATGTTATTGAATTCTGGTCAGGTTTTGGTAATGCTGACGGTCCACATGACTGCAGACTGAGAAACAAATCTGAACTTTTATGTGAAATAAATGAAAAAAGACAAAATATGAATTCTTATGAAAGAATTATTCTTAGAAAAATATGTAAATTTAATATAAATATAATGAAGCTGTAATAACACTATAACTAAAAACTAAGTTTAACCCATGAGTGTGTTTAGATAAGTGCCAGGATCGGGCTCAGGGCTGATGGGTCAATGTTCCAGTGTTTAAATGAAGGTGTATATTTTAATTAACGGTGTACCCCGTTCTCATGGTTCTTTGCTCATTAGAGGACTGAACTGCTGTACTGTATATTCTTAAAATAAACCAGCACCTGATCTCCAAACAGGAAAAACATCTTTAACATTAAGCAGCGGGTCCTGCATGCCAACTCTACATTCCAGAATAAGTCCTGACCGCACCCACACACACTTCAGCTGCACACACTGACCTGAGGGCTGTTCTATAGTGGTGCATGGCTGCCTGCGTCTGCCCTCTGTCCTTCAGCAAATTGGCGTAATTGTAGTGCACCTTTGCATTGTGAGGTAAAGTTTCAATCCCAGACCTTAAAGGAGAAGAAACGTGCAAAATGAAAGTGAGACATTTCACCCTTCCTCCTCCTCTTCCTCCTCCTCCTGCTCTGTAACTCACCTGAAGAGAGCTTCTCGAGAAAGCCAGGTCTCATTCTGCTGCACGGTCTTCCATGAGAACAGGAGGATGAGCAGCAGCATGGGCACCGTGAGGGCGACGGCACCCCAGCGGCTCAGAGTGGAGCACAGCCTGTTCAACCCGTGCACAACCAGAATGCAGTACCCCATACTGCACCCAAAACACGAGCAACAACTAAATTCACTTTACCTTCAAAAGGAACCAGCTCCTTTGTTCAGTTACAGTTACACAGTTACACAGACAGGGGGAGAACATGGTCCAGAAACAGCTCCTCCCCTGTGGTGATCGTGTGTTGATACTCGAAAAGAGAATCAGATCATTAAAAATATCATTTATTTAAAATAATCAAATAGGAGGTCAGCTGTAAATAAACTGGAGTCAGATCACACGGTCATCAACCAAATAGTCGTCAATCACAGAGGAGAACCCTCAGGAATCAGAGATCTACAGGTTCATTACACAGCCCTGTGATTACGAACCAAAATGCACAAACTACTAACGAGTTACTGTTAATCTGTTAATGAGTTCAGACTCACAGAGACAGACCTGGGCATGTAGAGGACTCTCTCTGCAACAACAAAGCCCACACGGAAAAACAGGTTAGAGGCCGGGATGAAGGGGAACACCAGGAACAGAACCCCCACCAGCTCCTCCCTGCCCTCCATATCCTACACCATCAAAAAGAGAGAGAGAGAGAGAGAGAGAGAGAGAGAGAGAGCCCTGTCATAAGAATCAGCACATCTTTGACGTCCATAACAGAACATCATTCATCACAGATCTGTTTTAATTACATCATTACATTTACACATTTCTCAACTCAACAATAAGTTCAAGGTAAAGTAAATGTTCAAAATTGCTGCTGTAGACTGTGTGTGTGTTCAGTGATGGACCGGTGCTCGGTCCTGGGTGTATCTGTATCTTGATGGCAGTGACAGTGAGAGAATAAACAATCTGTAAAAATAAGGAAGTGTGTGAGAGTTTGTTCACCATATACATCCCTAAATGCTTTAGCTTCAGTAAACTCCCCCCAAACACACACACTCTCACCCCTTGATATCTCCAACATGATCAATGATTTTTATTCTCATTCAACCATCTCTGCAGAACAGAGCTGGAATTGGAACTGTGATTCTGTTCTACTCTTCAAATCAAACTCAGTAATACCCCGCAGGGCAGAGCTTCAATAAATCATGAGAGGATACAAAATATGATTCGACAAAGGGAATTTATTTCCTAACCAATGACCCCCCCCCCCCCCCACACACACACATACTGAATTATTCATTAGAGAACATGAGATGTGCTGACGGCAGGCGCTCTGCAGAGGTCATGCTGATCTGATGGAACATGATTAACAGCTGAACATGATTGACAGCAGAGTTTTTAACTAAACGAGTTCTCTAAACTCTGCTCTCAGTCTTTTGCTTTAGTGCCACGTGTCTCCTCTCCACCACACCCTCAAACTGTAAAGTCCTGAAGACCTCACCTGTAACGCTCTCCCACAGCGCAGACACAGAGCCAGCAGCCCCAGCAGCATCATCAGCGCCGCCACGTTACGCACGTCCCACACACACTCCACCAACGGGATGCTGCCCACCTACACACCACCACAGGTAAAACCACAGCTGAGGAGTATACACACTCCTCTGAATAACAGTGTGTGTGTGAGTGTGTTACCTGCCAATCATAGCAGAGCACTATGGGAGCCAGGAGGAGCCAGGCATTAAAGGCCAACAGATAGCAGTAAGTGAGAAACCTACAAAAGGACAGGGAATGAATATGTACTGTAAGGGAATCATATGATTGGATGTGTTAATTATCAGCAAAAGCCCTGCTTTGTCTTTTTTGAACATTGGATAATAATTATCCATAGACAATAAATCAATAGACTCTGTAATGCTCCTCTGTGCAACAAATAAATCACTTTTATTATTCTTTTATTTTATCATTTATAAATATCCACCTGAAACCTCAACAATAATCCCACAGAGTGCAGATTAATCTGTGTTTATCTGTTTAACGTGCATGGAGCTTCAGGAACATGATGGGTTACCTGGTTATGAGGTACGGGGAGAAGGAGGCTGGGTTGTCCTGCTCCGAAAACGAAGGCAAGGAGCCGTCCATGAGCCAAAAACGAACCGAGAGAATCACCAGCACCTTCAAAACACACACACACACACACACACACTTATAAAACAGGCAGTTCATGTGCAACTATGCAGTGATGTATAACACACACATGCTTACATATACACACACCACACACGCTCGTCTGATGAAGGGCTGTGAGATTCGGGTCAGTTCTTTAAGTTTGGACTGGGTCAGGTTCCTGTAACAACACACACACACACACACACAGTTCATTAGGCCGTTCCTGCATCATCTATAAATATCAGGGGTTTTAATTGTGCTCGTTCCAGTGACTCTGTATCAGTGAATCCTCAACAGCAACTTAAAATAACCCAACTCATCTGTGGACGAGGCTTAGAGGTTCTTTAATTAGCACTTAATCATTATGTTTCTTTAACTATCATTATTAAGAGTTTCAGATGAGATCTGAGATAAACAAGTGCTTTTGTAGAGACATGGTGAGTTCCTCAGTGCCAACAGCAGGGCGGCGAGCAGGAGCTCATTAATAATGCAGCGAGGTGTAATCGGAGGACAGGACAGCATTTAATATTAATGAAGCAGATGTTGGAGTGAATGAGGGTTAATGATGATGCTGGATTCATTCATCTGATGCAGGAACACCCCCCTCCCATCATATACTCTATACACATGATCTGAATCATTCACTTCATTCTGCATTCCAAAGTCAACACTGAGGTCCATGTTCAAATGTATGTGGACACTACATGTCTCTCTCTCTCACACACACACACACACACAGACTGATGGTTATTACATTTTGATCATAAATCACCATCATTGGTTGCCAGGTTTTAAATATATCTTCCTCAAGCTTTAGAATGAATTTTGCAGACGGTAGCATTAAATAAATGTGGATCAACCTGCTGCTTCAGCCAATCAGATTTTGAGTTCTCTATTCATGACCCTTCTAGCAGGCGTTTGTGATGTTAGCGTATTCACGCCCTCTGATTGGAGAGTACGTTTAATGAGCGGACATTTTCAGCCAACTAAAACAGAGATATGACTCGACGGTCAGCGTCAGCTTCAATGGAAGTAGGAAACGTTCTTAATGAAACTAATTAAAGTGGTTTTTAAGGAACAAACAGATGGATTTCACACAAATAATCAGGATTGAATCAGGATCTGTGCTGAGGATATTTTCCTAAAGAATGTTAATGAGGTGTGTGTGTGTGGGGGGGGGTATGAATGAGGACCAGAGACAGATTTGATAGTCTTAGGAACATGACCGAGTGAACATCATTTTAATTTCATTTAAACGTTAAAGCGCGATGGCTGATGGATCTGTGGTTTCAGTGTCGTCAGGTGAGTTAATCATCAGTGTAATTAGTGCTGATGACTCTGTGTTCTGTCCCAGCGCAGCTGCACCATCATCACAACGACTGATCTAATTAATGAGATTATGAAATGACTGCTCTAATGAAATGAAATGCTGTTGGACAGATGTGGTGTAAATGGAGTGAAATCCTGATGTTCAGATGAGATTCACAGGACTTCATCAGGAAATCAGCTTCATCAGTTTGAATGTTGAAGAATTTATTGGTTTTCTAAATAAATGTGGCTTTCTGCTGATTTAACAGGAGGGTACTGAAGCTCCTGGGTTCCTGAATGAACTGAAGGCTGTTCCCGTCATTAAATCCTCGGGGCAAGTGGATGTGAGTCGCTTGTTTTCCACAGGGGCTTATAAATGCTTTATGAGCACTTTGGAAAATCAAACACAGATTATGAGCTTATTGCTCTGTAGAGAGCAAAGAAACTTCAGACATGGCCGTCGAGGATGAAGATGCATATTCATGTTGATGCTGATGAAGAAGCTGACGACTCGTGCCGCATCCATACGCCGGAACACGCAGGACAGCGGGTGAAGGACAGGGTTATAAAATTAATTTAATAAAGTCTTCGGTCAGTTACAGCACTTCCTTCTCAGATTCACGCCCATGCAGGGTCCCCCCCCCCCCGTACACCGGTGGGTACAATGGATCAAAGTGTTTTTGGGTGCTGGATTCACCTGGGGGGGAGATGAACCGCACTGCACACACCACCATCAGGAATTGTGAGCCTCCAATTTCTTATTATAATTCAAAAAAGGTCGTTTGATTTCATGCGTGTGAAGTATGGTGATCATGTGACCTACACCGCTGATCACTCCATTTATAAACCAGTGATTTAGATTAATTAAAGTAATTAATTTCAGAGGGCAGATTCCAAATATGTCTACAATTAAATGCCCTTGAGTTCGTGTCCTTTAAACGGTGCAATCTCATCTCCTGAATTAGTGTCGCGAGCGTGAACACGTTATTAATTACGTTACACAGAGGGGTCTGTAATTAACTCCGTCTGCACCTCTAAATTAATGTGGAGGAACACGTTCACGTGCACATTAAAAACCTGAGTATGCGTTCCTTTCTGAAATACAATTACAAATCTGATTAACATTAAAATAAGGCTTTAAAGGATTTATTATTTCAGATTAAAGTTCTCATAATGATACCATTCCAGAACCTGATAAAGCTTTATTATAAAACAGGCGGTCGTGCTCCTTAAATCTGATTGGCTGAGCAGTTAGTCCAGCCATGACATCACCCCCCCAATTATAATAAAATTACCAATTCTACAGTATAATTTAGTTTTAAATGAACATTTCTAAAGCTTCTTGTTATTACAGTGTTATTAGGTTTGATGTGATGTGTACACACTAACATTCTAGCCTCATCCAGACGTCTTTAAATTTAGAAAAATAAAGCAGGAATAGTCCGAGGTGTGACCTTTAAACTGCTGCAACGTCAGCACACACACTCTTCTACGATGAGCGAGAACCTCCACAACATGGGATTAAATTAGAATGAAGCAGGATTATATCTGATGAGACCATGAATTCTAATTCCATCTCACCGATGGGATCTGAACATCTGTATGTTATAGAATACAGAAATAAACTTTATAATGTCTGAGATTTTAAAAAAGTGAGTGGACTCTGGTTGGGGTGGAACCGGCAGGACACAGGACACGGGCATCATTAACACCTGAACACATCCTGACTGCTGACACCTGCAGCTCACCAAATATTGACCGCAATGACAAACTGTGATAAACTATGACATCATGCAATCCCACTTACGACATGAGGGGCTTTTGGCAGAGCACCAGGCCGTCGTACAGGACACACACTCCAAAAACTGTGATGCCCGTCTCTTTAACCAGCATCGCACTGGTGCCCAGCAGGAGAGAACATACCAACAGGCATGGAGATACTGTGGAGGGGAAGGAGTCATCTGCAGAGGGATGGCACACTGATACACTCCTGCAACACACACACACACACACAATCATTAGGACTAATGAAGATCAGTGTTGACAAAGAGTACATAGAACATGTGAGTAACGGCTGAGTAACCTAACATAGACGTTGAAGGCCAGAAGGAACAGAACGCAGGCTAGAACATCTGCTCGACCCACTATACCTGATACCTGGAAAACACACACACACAATGCTGATTAACTAAATGTAGACTTAAGGGCTTTTAAAGTTTACATTTACTATTTAATGATTACCACAAAGTCCTCCTTCATTAAAAATAGTAACAAATTCCATCGACTTAATAAAGTACAGAATGTCATTTAATCTGAAAACATGACAATAAAAACCCTCGTCCAGTTCATCTCATCGTCTCCCACTTCATCCTCTACTAGGGTTCTAATTTAAAAAAAAAATTTATTTTAAAATGATAGAATTATTTAGATTGCTCTCGTGAGCGGCACAATGAAGTCATCAGGTCCTTCAGTTCGGAGAACTTCCACAGGAACATGATCTGCAGTCTGAGTGATCTGGAGTCTGCACACACACTGCTGGAGATCAGTTAGAACCGTGTGGAACCAACTGAACAGAAGACATGAACAGAGAACAGGAACAGATACAGTGTCCTTGTCCTGTTCCATCTTCACCTCAGTGTGATGTTCTCTGATGTTCTGTCCACTGCATGCTCCACATTCTGCATCACATGGAGAACACGTAACATCCTAAAATAACACTCACCCCCCCACATCTGGAGGCCTGGCAGACCCATCCCCCATCACAGTCTGTATTCCACACACACACACACACACACACACACACCCTGCAGAGGCAGACACGCTACACACTCCCACTCACATGCTGCATGTCCTGCATGCATTTAGAACCCTGTTTTCAGAGCAGTCCATGACCTCAAAGAAACCAGTCACCTACCAAACCCTCACACAGCTAAAACGGAACGTGAAGGTGAGAACATCTGTAGAACATCTGGACTTTTACATATGTCTTAATGAGAGCTCAGATTTCTCTCTGTATTCAGAGAATAAAAGCAGAACAAAGATCTGGTGTTGAATCAGGAGAACTCCGATACGCTCCCATGGACTGTGCAAGCATTATCAGGAAATTCAGCACGCACACACACACACACACACACCCTTAAGGGAGGATCATATCTCTGTACAGTTGTGCAGTAACGTTGCAGAAGGTAATCCAGTCTGAATCAACACCATCTTTAATCTGTGGAACCCTGCCACGCCCCGTCCCTGCTTTCTAAAGTTCTACTTTATTTATTTATAAAGAGCTTTTCACAAGAGAACATTCATCTCAAAGCTTCACAGGGTTCTAAATCTGAACCCCAAACAACAAAGATAAGCAACAGAGGGGTGTGGTATTGATAATGATGTCACGAACAGCCAATCAGATTTAAGGGGCAGCACTACCCTGAAGATTAACACGAGTTACTGGAACAAACAATTTTTATAATTGTTCTCACCACCACAGCAACAAACATCTACAAACTGAAACACACACACACCTGTAGTATGTGGACAGTCTGTAGCTGTTTATTTAGTTCAGCAGAAACATTCCCATGAAACCCTGCACTGTGATCTCATTTCATTTCATTTCATCTCATTTTTCATTTTCAGTCCAGCACTTCCCAATGTGTGTGTGTGTGTGTGTGTGTGTGTGTTTTGATGATTAAGAACATCTGCATTTAATCAGATGCAGATATGAGAACAAAACATTGTATAATAGATTGGATTTTTCTTTGTTAGACGCTGCAAGACACGTACAGTCTGTAACAGAGTGAGTCTGCTGGAATTCTCATTCATCTGAAATAAAAAACTATAAAGAAATAAAATAATCAACTTATAAAGTAATAAAGAAATAACCTGATAAAATGATCTAGATTTGCCTACACACACACACACAAACACACAAACACACGTCCTGAACGAGCAGAGTATTAGATGTAATAGAACACATTATTAAGGATGTTTACGTTGTGGATGGACTGATTGGTTTTGGTCAGAGCAGGTTCAGAGAGACAGGGCAGATGGTCAGTGGGTTGTTTGCTGAGCTCAGCACATTATGGGATGGAGAGTGGGCGACCCTGAATGAGTCCTCTGAGTTCAGGAATCCTTACTCTGACAGACAAGAGCAAACTGAAAAGCTCCGGATCTGGAGATAAGCTCCACTTCAGATAAACATTTAACCATCAGCACCGAGCCAGGATCCCGTTACTTAGCAACCGGTGTTCACTTTAACTCCAACCTTCTGGTATCACAAACTACAAAGCACACGAATCCAGGAATCTGGGTGGAGTTTGCATGTTCTCCCCATTTTTTTTATCAGGTTCTCTGATTTGCTCCAACAGTCCAAAAGCATGGACTCAAGGTAAATTGCCCTTATATAGCGTGTGTGTGTGTGTGTTCAGTGATGGATTGGTGCCCTGTCCTGGGTGTATCTGCCCAGCGTCTGAAACGTTCTCCCCACAACCCAAGTATAGAAATCAGAGAAAGTTAATAAGATGAGATAATTATTTAATAAGCATTTTAAAGGTCAAGGTTATCCAAACATGCAGTATAACACCAAGCTCTAGCACACACACACACACACAGACCAATTTAAATTATGTTCACAACAGTTTGACTAAAAAGTTAAAATAAATCGTTCCTCTTGCGCTCTCTCACTCAGACACTGTGAGTGTGTTTCATGTGTGGAAGTGAAATGAATTGGATCCTCAATCCTCTACGGAAGATTTAAAGTGTTTACTGGATTAAGCTTCGGCTCATATTTCAGGAGCAGCACTGCCTTGTCTGACACATGAGTGAAGCGTGCGCAAGCACGCACACACACACACACACCTTTACAAACCCATGAACTGTAGTTTTCTTTTAGTTTTGGTATCCAGTTGTGGATTTATTGAAACGGCAGTCTGCAAACCTGAAGTGGAGATCCAGTTTCAGGCGGTGGGTGGAAAGCAACGCACTCTCACACGCGCCCAGTGGTACAGCGGTGTATCACTCGGGTGGCTTTATTAGGTTAATTTGGTTTACATCATACATGGTGTGGGTGTGATGGGCGGAGTCTGCAGATGGAGACAGGCTCAGGACCAAGAGGGGCGTTACCATTCACCTGATGCGTTCTAAACCTGTCTCTCTTTCTGCAGACTCCACCCCACAATATGCTGTACAGATCGTTGTGAATGAAGGACTCACCGCCTCGGTGTGGATGGGATGGACGGCGAACAGCAGTGCCGTGAGGAAGGCCAGTCTGTCATTGTTAAAAACCCATCGTCTGCAGGTATGCATCAGCAGGAGCGTCACGGCGCAGTGCAGACCCACGTTCACCACATGGAAATAAAACGGAGTCATTCCACCCAGAACGATGTTCAGCCTGCGCAGAGGAACACGCCCACATTCACTTCAAAAGAAACGCTACAGCTTTAAAAAGAAAAAAAAAGAAGTGGACTTCTGCTCCTTAAATCTGATTGGTTGAGCAATTTGTCAGGCCATGACATCATCAACACACACCTCTGAGCGCTTCACATTCGTATCAATTCGTGATACACAATAAAATTATTTTACACTGTTTTTTTAAACGAACAGCTTCTGTAATTTGTTTGATGGTTAGAGAAATCGGAATCCTGTTACTTAACAATCAGAATTCGCTTTAAAAACTGGACTAGATTACATCACAGAAGATGAAGCTGAGTGAGTCTCACATTTAACAAGACCAGAGTTCAAACTGAACTGTGATTTTGGATCATGACCCCCCATTTACTGCAAACCTTTAAAAGCAGACAGCGCCACCTGGAAACTATTAATAAAAAAGCTTTATTAAACTGCTGTTTAAAATCAGTAAATGATTCAAGGTCATGTTATTCAACACGTCCACCTCCAGTTTCAAATCCGATCTGGGTGGAGTTTGCAGGTTCTCCCTGCTCTAAATTGCCCTCATGTAGTGTGAGTGAGCATGCCCTGCAATGGATTGGAGCCTGTCCCGGACACACACTCACACTATTAAGATGTGTATGTTATGAGGTGTGTTGTGATTCAGAGACAGACAGTGACACACTGCATCCATCCCCTGCATGTTCACTCTGTTAGACACTAATCCACATCCATCAGTCAGCGCGTACTGAACACGATGCTGTTGCCTGGACGCAGCTGGAAAACGTGGTGGTGCAGATGACTATGAGCTCCTGTCTTCTGATTATTTGAAACAATTTCTGTAATTAATTATTTAATCTCGTTTGTCGGAGAGTGCAGGAGCATTAATTAATCCCACCAGCAGAAAATCAACATAATAAACCAAAGTCAGCAGGTCACATGACTTTTCCTGACAGGGTAAATCCAAGGGCGGGTGAGAATCCCAGGTGTCTTTGAATCCCTGTCACATCATCAGGGTTTCAGCAATGCCTGGCAACATCAAAGCAGCTTCAAAGAGCATGCAAAGCATGCTCTTTTACTGCACAGCAGTGTAAGGGCTGCATATAAATAAAGAATAATATTTTAGCAGCTTAAACATCAATATAAAGACTTTACATACTGATCTTTGAATATCATACAACCTTTAAAGTGCAGCTTTAAACACACCCTTTTCACCCCCCCCCCTCTGTAAACAACCTCAGAACCTGAACATGAGCTCTTACACTGTTAATCTGAAGGCTTTTTTCACCACTGCAATGTGTCCCTGATCAACCCCCTTAAACTCCACTGCCCACACCTGTCATCAGGTAAAATAGAGAGTGACCAAATCCAACAACAACAACATACACACACACACCTGTTACCAGGTGGGATAGAGTGACCAAATCAGCCAACAACACACACCTGTCACCAGGTGACAACACACACACACACACACACACACACACCTGTCACCAGGTGAGGCAGAGAGTGACCAAATCCAACAACAACACACACACACACACACACATGTCAACAGGTGCGGCAGAGAGTGACCAAATCCGACAACACACGCACACTTTTTATGTTTGCTGTTTGTGTTCGGTGGTAGTTGTGTGAAGTTGTGTGTGGTACCCCGGGGCTTTGGGGCATTACAGATGTAATGTTTGCTAATAAAACTTCTGATATTTATATTAGAGAGAGAGAGAGAGAGACTGGCCTGAAGCTGAGGACGCAGAGAGGTCTGTAGGACTTGTGGCTGCTCCGGTCCCTCAGGCTCTTCCCCCAGAAGTCGTTGGTGAAGAGGCGGCGCAGCGGGGCCCCGGGCCTCACGTCGGGGTTGTTTCTGATGGCCCACACGTCGTCGTGCACCAGCTCCCCCCACAGCGAGTTACAGTAGCAGAGCAGACAGGCGGTCAGCACGGTCCCGCACCTCAGCGGAGCCCACACCGCGGGCCTCCCCCCGGTCCCCCCGGTCCACCCGCCGCCGGTCATGACGCTCCGCTCCGCGCTCCGCCGCGGCCGCACCGCCGACCCGCCTCCGCCGCCATGCCGTTCTCCGGGACTCGCTGCGCCGCGTTCCTGCCTCAGAACACCGGAGAACCTGACAGCGAGAACCTCCCCCGCCGCGTCCACCGAGAACAGCAGAGAACCGCCCCGCGCATGCGCCTTCAAACTCACTCCACGCCTCCTGACTCGGTTCGGTCGCATGTTTGGTTCTTTTGCGATCCGACTCGTTTATTCGGTTCCACTATCAAACCAATATGCACTTATTTCACTTAATTAACGATTTGTGTTTAATTAAATGAAACAAATGACTTCAGGCAGATCCTACAGAACATTCTGAATTAGTAAATGAATCAGATTAAAACCCAAACAAAAAAGAAATGATGTTCGAACCACTACAGCAGGGACTTTCATCATTCCTAAATGACAAAAGAATCACTAAATTAAAAAACATAAAAAAAACAGAACACATCATCGATCATGAAGTAGTTATTCATGCACATTCACCTTCATTATCATTTATAAATGTTAGATTTGTTAGATTACAACTAATAAATACTAAACTTGCAATTAAAGAAATACACAGCAATCGTTTTATAGAAATGACATTTATTTAGTTTTCTAGAACACAAAGTAAAATCCTGAACATGTGTGAAATGTTTGATAGAAAATTTGAAGTTAAACAGACGTTGTTTGTACAAAGTTCATTTGGAATGTTTTTAAAGAACGATGTTAGGGCTGTGTTTAAATGACTGTTAATGAGTTTTATTATGATTCTAACGAACTGGTCAAAAAATATCCAAACCTGCCCGAAACAGAACTACCCTGACCCTCCAAACCACTTCAGAGCAACTCCGGTTCTAAATGACATGCATGGGTTTAATAACTCAGTGTAACATCCAGGAACATTTCTGTTTCGTGTTTTTTGAGTGTTGAGGGACTGTACAGCTGAATACACCTCAGTGTGGTGTGTTAGTGTTCACAGTTACATCTGTAGCACATTAAACATTAATGAACAGAGACGAGTCCGGATCTAAATACTCCATCCATCCATTCAACCACAGTACAGGTGCTGCACAGATGGTAGCAGTCGCAGGTTTGTGTTTAAGCAACCAGTATTGCACCCTGAAGGTCTCCGGTCCGGTTCCCGGTCCCACCAAATACTCCAGCTGAAGTGCCCTTAAGCAAGCACCTCACCCAATTGCCCACTTGCTCTTGGCACATGTGCTCACTTCACTCAGTGTGTGTGTGTGTCACAGTATAGATAGGTGTGGAGGACACATGTGGAGGACACACTCCTCTGTGAGTGCGCGCTGTATGCAGAACAGATCACTTTCACAAAATGCCAGGTCTGGCTGCCACACTCCGTCATGCCACTCTGGTTCTGTGTGATGTTTAAAGGGTGTGTTGGGACATGTGATGCTGTTAGACCTTGAAAGTTTCTAAAGGGGAATTTCTTGACTGTGTATTCTCGGGTTTGTTCTCGTGAGAACTCTTTGTTTTATTTTTTGCGGGTGGGACATTAAAAAAATACAGATAACAGAACGTCAGCCTTCTTTTATCTCTTAAGTTAAATTCCAAAAGATACGATTACAAAAACAAACAGTAACAAACACAGAGCGCGCTCCTCCCCATGTGTTCCTCCCAACCTCAACTTCAAACACTGATGACATCATAGAAAACATATATATACACCCCCCCCCTCTGTATGCTCACACACCCGCTGCGCCGCGAGAACTCACAGAATAAAGACGCAGGGTTAAAGAGCAGGAACCAACGTGGAACCGGAACACTGAGAGATGAGGAACCCTCAGACCTCACAGACCTACAGGTACAGCCGTGTGGACTTCAAAGGGACTTCTGCCTCGTTTACTCATTAAAAATGCGTCAGTGGTTCTGCTAGAGTTCTGTATTTCAGAAGTTTAGGACGTAACCGTGGGCTCTCTCTCTCTCTCTCACCTTAAAATCCCTCTGATGGTGCATGGTGTGGAATGAGTCCTTATAAAACCAGGACAGAGTTTATTCACTGCAGATCAGAGACCCACAAACTCTCCTCCATCCATCAGAACTCTGCAACACAAAACACTCAGCTTACATATGAATATTCACATCATTATCCTCCAATTAATCCTCTGCTGGGATCGCGTCGGAAACACACACACACACACACAGTAGAGCAGTCAGTTCACCTTGAATCCTGTGTTCACCTTGAATCCTGTGTGTAAGTGCATTAGGTGAGTTCCACTGTATGGATCAGCGTTCAGAGTAGAACTCCGGGTTCTAAAAATTAAATGAATTGAAGAGTTTGGAACCCACCACAGACCCTTCCCTGCTTGGCTCCTCCTCTGCTGTGCGAGGCTGTAGATCTCCTGCAGCTGTTTCTTCTGGTCCTCACTCAGCGACTGCGTCAGCATCTGATACCAACTCACATCCAAACTCTGCACCCCTGCAACACCAACACCTCCATCAACATCAACACCAAACATTTATTTTTGAAAGTTTGCATGTGTCCTCATGTTGGTGTGGGTTTCCTCTGGGTTTTTAAAGCATCTTAACTTTATTAACAGATCGTAATGCTGCATGAGTCTTAGCTTTGTGAGAACGAACACCGGACGCAGAGAAAACTCACGTACGCAGCAGAGAGGCCGAGAAAAACTGATACTCGTCTTCCCCGTTATCGTAATCCAGCGGTGTGCTGTACTCTTCCAACGCAGTGCCCTCCACGCCTTCCTCATCCCAGCAGTCATCATCATCCTCGTCTTCCTCATCTTCTTCGTTGTTGTTTCCAGCGGAGGCAGCAGAGGGTAGCATGGCAGCGCGCTTCTCCTTCACTTCGTCCTCGTCGCTGGGAATCTCCTCTGAAACAGAGTGTATGGAACACTGAACACACCCCACGTCACGGAGCCGACTCGTCATGCTCCTCCAGTCTGCAGGTCATCACACTGATTCTGCACACGGACTCTAACAAGTTCAAACTGAAACGATCTGCAGCTTCTCTCTGAAATCACAGCTGCACAGCTTCAGAGCTTTCAGACTGCTGGACGGGCAACATCTGAGAGTTACACAGCAACTGTTCACTGATATACAAACTGTACACTCTACATCAAACCAAAGTGATAGATCTGCAGTGTTGTTCAACAGAACAAAGCAGTGCGGTACGAGAGGCGTGGCATTATTGTGAATAAATCCCATGAAGAGGTGTTATGAGTCCCGGCGTGTAGTGGAGTACAACTCCACCTCTTTACGTGATTTATTCACAATAATACACAACCTCGAGTGTCTGATTGCTTTAGTAAAACATTTACAAACACACTATAATAAAAAACAAGCTCTGATTCAGAAATATCTTTATTAAAAACTAAATCATTAATAATCTGATCTTCAGTGATGTAATCTAGTCGTTTCAAACACTGCCCTCTAGCGGCCAAATCACAAAACACAGTTTGTAAACAGTGTAACAGGTTTAGTGCTGATCTCTGTTTATATTAATCAGTATTCAATTATTTAAAATAATGTATTGTATATCACACACTGATACCAATGCGGAGCTCAGAGGGGTGTGGTATTGTTAATGATGTCACTCTAGAACACACAGCTCAGCTAATCAGATTTAAGGACAGAAACTTTTGGTTTTATATTATTCACTCGTCAGCAGCTGATGTTGGTTTATTATAATACGAGTCAAAGGTAAATGGTTGCTCTGTCCCAAAGTGCTTTTATTGCTGAATAAGCTGTTTGCATATAAATGTTGATGTTTTTAACCTCGGCACTTTTGATGATTTGTATAATCCCCTGTCCACCTCTCCTAAACCAGTAAACAAAACCTTGATTCCAAAGCTCCACCTCTGAAGAAGTGAGTTGCTGTGATTTTAAAGGTTTGATCCCTGATATATAATACATATAATCTGCTGAAATCTCAGATTCTGATGTAAACAGACCTTCAGGTCAGTCTTACCGTTCTCGTCTTCATCGGCCGGTCTCGCTCGGGAGAACGGTTCAGGCTTGTTCAGAACTCGCGAGGCGTGCAGGTGTTTGAGACCCAGGAACAGCAGCAGGATGGAGGGGATGATTTGACCGCACAAGCCCTCCAACACGGCCGGCCTGCCGGACAGCTCAATCAGCAGACTCAGACCGATGATGCACAGCTTGCGGTCATGCTGCCTGTCGGACACGACATCGTTTATGATAGAACATCAAAAGAAAGCACCTGACCCATATCCTAAATCATGATGGAGTTATCTCCTCAGAATTCATCAAAGCTGCTGTGAGCTACAGCACAGCCAATCAGAATCAACATCAACCTTCAAAAGTAGATTAAAAAACATTGACTTATTTAATTCTGTAGATAACGATCTGAGTGTGGGTGGTTGATCTGATGGTTGGTGATTGATCTGAGTGTGGGTGGTTGATCTGATTGTTGGTGGTTGATCTAGGATCAGTCGGTGCTGGTGTTTTTAGTTCTGCTGCTCTAGTCAGTGATGCCAGAGTCACATGATGCACAGGATGAGTCCCCCACTGAGCCTCGCTCCTCACAAGGTTTCTTCCTTAAAATATCTTTTTTTTTTTTTTGTCTCGCCGGGTTTTTGTCTTGCCGCTGTCACTTGGTCTTGCTCTTTGGGGCTTTAAAGGTTTAGACCTCTGTGAAGCTGCTTTGTTCTATTGTACAAAACACTATAAATAAATGACTACAACTTGAAACTGAGGGTTTATGGGTGTGTGTGTGACACAAATGCCTCGTCAGTGTTCTGTGACAGATGTACCCCAGAAAATACTCGGTGTCGCTCATCCACTGGTTGATGAACTGGGCGGTGATGGGTTCTGCGCTGTGGGGGAAGCGCATGTTCTCCAGAGTTTGGATCAGCAGGGGGGGGCTGTAATACAGCGCAGCGATCGCCACCTGCAGGCACATGGTCCTCAGCGCCGTAGACTTCACCCCACGGGTCAACCTCTCCAAAACAGTCTCCACAAACAACGGGATGCACTGAAAAGCAGGCAGAGACAGGTCGGTTCTCAGGTTCCACACCTACAGCATGCTCAGGGATTATGAGATGATTTAGTAACGTTCTGTACACCAGGACTCATTAAACCAGAAAACCTATGGAAAAACATGAAAACCCCCAGACCTGAACCTAAACACCTTTAGGATGATTAAGAACTGTGGGATCAGTAATGGAGGCCATTCATCAGAACGTTCTGAACAAGTGCTTTCACTGATTTAAACCTCATCTTATCATCTTCGGCTTAATCCTATAGGGTAATGAATGGGGGGGGGGCACACAAACACACTATATAGGGGCAATTTAGAGCAGCCAATTACCTTGAATCCATGTTTTTGGACTGTGGGAGGAAACCAGAAAAACTGGAGAAAACCCATGAGGACATGAGGAGAACATTTGAACCTGGATCCCCAGTGCTGAGGGGAGAACATGCTAGTGTTCTGGGTATACACCCAGTAATGGAGTGGCGTCCAGTCCTGGGTGTATCTGCCTAGCGCACCAAACGTGCTCCCTAAACATTGGTTTAATTTAGAGTGTTGGTTAACAAGGTTAACGGGTTAGTCTGACCTGGTCGATGCCTCGGCCGCGGCACTGTAAGATGATGACCTCCAGCAGCTTGGCGGCGTGGCACTCTGCGTCCTCCCCTGCATCACTCGTTAGAACCTGAAACGGAACGCAGGAAGGTGACGGAGCATGAACTCATCTAAACTCTAATTAAGGATGGTCTGAATGAGCTCACCTTCTTACACATGGTGTAGATGATCTCCAGGTGCTTGGGATTGGACAGCAGTGTGTCTGTATCCACGGTAACGTAGTTATGCAAAAGAGGCATCATATCTGCAACACCACCGTTTAAACATCAGCTTTAATTCACATCAAACGCATCTGACCTGCCAATCACCAGGAGTATGATTATTATTATGATTATTATGATTATAAATATGATTATTATGATGAGTATTATGATTATTATTGTGATTATTATTATTATTATAATAATTATGATTATTATTATTATTATGATTATTTTTATAATGATTATTATTATTATTATTATTATTATTATTATTAATATGATTATTATTCTGCTTATTATTATTATTATTGTGAATATTATGTGGGATTTCAGTGAACTGAGCTGAACGGCACGGTGGCTTAGTGATGAGCATGTTCTCCTCTTAGCACTGGGGATCCAGGTCTGAATCCTGATCTGGGTGAAGTTCGCATGTTCTCTCCGTGTCCACGCGAGTCCACACATGGGTTTAAGGTGAATTGAATACTCTGAATTGCCCCCTATAGTGTGTGTGTGTGTTTTAAATATTGTGTACAGTATAAAAAATGCAATGTAAACACTTTTAAAGGTTCAGATTAAAGGTTCAGATTTAAGGTTCAGAATAAGGGTTCAGATTAAAGGTTCAGATTTAAGGTTCAGATTTAAGGTTCAGATTAAAGGTTCAGAATAAAGGTTCAGAATAAAGGTTCAGATTTAAGGTTCAGATTTAAGGTTCAGATTTAAGGTTCAGATTAAAGGTTCTTTTCTATTTGAAAGTCTGATCTATAGACTCAGATGGTTGAAAGACATTTTCATTCTCTTCTGATTTCAGATGTTCAACATTAAGACTGAGGAACCTGTGAAGTAGTCGAAGCAGTCGTGTTGGAACACCTCGTAGATGACGGCCAGCAGCTGCCACATCTGAGGAGAAATGGTCTGACAGGTCAGTCCAAACGCCAGGGACAAGATCTCCTCATAGAACTCTGCAAGAACCCAAATCATGATAAACATGTTTAAATGTGACGTAGAACAAGCCCTGCTGACGTACAGCACACACACACACACACACACACACACACACACACACCTGCCATACCTATGATGGGTTTCTGAAGTACAAGGCCGATGACCTGGAGACAGATTCCCTCTAACTGCTGTGTGATCTGCAACATTTGAAAAACAGAAATAAACGGGTTAAGACGGCCGCCGCAGGTTCATCTGACGCAGCAGCTCAGGAGGGGGTGCAATCCACACCTCTTTGTGGTCCTCCATGACCGTGAGAATGGTGTCTATGGTGCTGAGGACACCCAGCGCCATCACGGTCTTATCCTCGTTCTCCTCGTACTCTTCACTCTGCAGGAGTTTACTGAAGATCTCCGCCTGCAGACAGAACATATGGTTCTACAGAACTGCCACCTCCACCACCAGCTACGAAGACTCACACAGACGGCAAGAACATATTTACCAGGTTCTGGGTCATATCCACCGCTATCAGCGCCACCTCCTGGTTGTACTCACAAATCATTTTCTGAATGACAGTGGTCAGGTCGTCGTTCTCGGTTTCCTTCACAACATGGAGCAACTCCTGCATCACAGATCTGATGAAGGGTCTAATGTAAACCTTAGCTACAGACACAACAAAAATAAACCCTGTGAGATGACCGACCCCTTCATCACGACCTAAAGTGGACATTAATATGAAAAATGATGACTCCGTTATTTAGAAAAAGAGCCACTAGCACTGAACACTGGTGTAGTGCTCAGCACAGCCGCCCGCACCCGGATTGGGGTCCGGGTTCCAATCCCGATCTTGGTGGAGTTTCCATGTCCTCCCTGTGTCCATGTGGGGTTTCCTCCACAGTTCAAACACACAGGTTTTAAAGCTCTGAATTCCCCTCAAATTGCCCCTGTTTAGTGTGAGGGGGTCTGAAGGAGGGAGTGGTTTGGCGCCCTCTCCTGGGCTCAGCACCCAAATCTTCCCTGGATGGGTCTGTATTTGCCCCATGAGTAACAATTAGGACATGACTTTTCTAAAATAAAAAAAATAATAATTTTGGGAGGAAGCAGCATGTACTGTGTGTGTGTGCGTGCGCAAGTGACTAACCTTGCTCCTGATTGCTGACGAGAGCCTGCAGAGCGATGGCCGCCTCCACTTTGACGGGCATCTCCTGGTCAGCGATGAGGTCCTGCTTGACCAGCTCCACGGCGTTCCTCAGCACCAGCTCATTATGAAACTTCAAAGAGCTGAAACAATGCAGAACCCAACAGGACTGCACACACCAGAGAACAGAGGACACGCCCAGTCAGAGTGTTAATACTGAACATCTACAAAAATACAAACACACACATGAGAACACAAACACTGAGACTGAAGCCATCTCCATTCAGCTGGAGTTTCTGAAACAGGTTCCAAAAACATGGATTTCAGGTGAATTGGCTGCTCTAAATTGCCCCTATACAGTGTGAGTGAGTGAGTGAGTGTTCAGCGATGGATTTTGTCATTAATGCTGAAGTATTATAAGTATTTCTAAACAGTTATAAGCACTTAGAAAGTCCTTTTTAAAGGGAGCCATCCATGAAACTAACGGTATGAAGCTTCATGACCTCTACAGTAAGTTAATAAGTAGTTAAAATATATGTTTTTGATTCTAACGGATTATGATATTCTTAACGACTGATTATAAACATCTATGTACATTAACAGAGGCTTATGTGAAGGCTTATAAAGCAGTATAAATACAGGATTGTTAGACAGTGTGACTTCTGAAGCAGAGGGTGTTTGGTATGTTCGTTGGTGTGGTGATGTTGAAACACTGTATTGTGTACCTCTAATTGTAGTGTGTTATGTACATGGGGCTGTGACATCATACATTACCATGGAGACATGTTACTCACTCTTGCTCGAAGGTAACCGAGGTCAGAGTTGAGCAGCGGAAACACATAGTTCTGTAACACGAGCTCCATCTGCTCTCTGTACATCTGTTTCTACAACCATGACACACACACACACGCACACACACACACACACACACACACACACAGTAAGTGCTCTAGATTACAAAACATTAAGGACACCTGAACCAACTGTCAACTGAACCTCATTTCACATTGTTACTCATTGTCCCTGCTTATAAAACAATATAATCATTTGGTTCTTAAATCTGATTGGCTGAGCCGTTTGTCCAGCTGTGACATCATAACAACACACACCTCTGAGCGCTTCACCTTCATTGCAGATTATGATGCAGAAAAGTTTATTATTAATTTAGTTTTAAATGAAGACATTTATTCCTGAGGCCTGACACACCTCTTTCCTGTGATAGTTAACGCCCCCTGCTGCCTGATTGCTTTTTTACACCATCACATCACAAAAGAGTAGAATTTTTGCTTCAAGAGGGTTAACACAGATTTAAAATAACTAAAAGTTAAAATTACTTTTGGAATATGTATTTCTACTGAATTCTTAATGAATATGATGTTTCTGATTGGCTGCTGCTGTTCTTTTAAACACATAATACTGAAAAAGAGACTTAAGGAAACTTTCGAGTGTGACTGTGGTTCCAACCTTTAACAACAGATCTGCCAGCGCACCGATCACGTGCAGCGCACCGTCCTTCCTGCGGGGGTCAATGTTGGGGTTCATTAAAATCTGATAGCAAAACTCCATCATCTGAGGAAGAACCTGAGGGACAACTGAACTTAATGAGGACATGGATTCATGCAGCTGGATTCATTTTAGAAAAAGAAAACACACACACACACACACACCTCTTTCCTCTTTCTGGCCGCCTTGCACAACAGAGTCTGCGCCGCGGTGGCAGGAAAGACATGTTCATCATACATATCTACAACAGAAGATCAGAGTTCAGCTGCAGGAGCATCCTCCAAACACACACACAGCCCTGATTCTGTTTACAGCATTTCAGATTATTAATCACCTTAAAGCTTCACACTGTAAACGATCTGCCCTGCAGCCATGTTCTTATGACTCTAATTTAATTATACTACGTTTTTTTTATGATTATTTATTACCTCTGGGTAAACAGCTGTGTGTGTGTGTGTGTGTGTGTGTAAACAGCCACTGAGTGATGAGTATAATTATTCTCTCATCAGTGAAGCAGTTCATCAAATCACAGCACTTTAAATAACGTTCAAATCATCCGTCAGAAACGAGCGATGCCTGATCATTGTGATGTTATCTGCTTTAAATACTCTTATAAATCACTGCACTGACTGAATTTCATGTGGATGTACTCATATGGATCCTCCTGCCACAGCTTCTCATCTTCATCCTTATAGCACATGAGTGGAAACACCACCTCTCGTGTTATAGTCTGAGGAACAGAAAAAGATTTCACACATTACAGGACCGAACACTCACATAATTAATACAGTTTAATTAATAAAGTATGTTTATGGTGCTGTTAATCATCTGTCTGCTGTCATAATAACGCTTACACAATCAACACAGAACTACACTCCCCATTGTAGTAGAGTTCTCTTAGAGCAGGAGTGTTACCACTCCACACACATCAGCACAACACACACTCACACATTTTACATGTATAAAGAGAACCTAATAAAGCACTTAGTGAGAGCAGACTCTGAAGGTTGATGGGTGCTGATTCAAACCTCCATGTGGGGCTTCATCTGTTTCCATGTGATGGAGTGAGACACGCCCTGGGTCATGTAGTTCATCGCTTGCTGAAGGACCCGCGGACTCACGTAGTGCTCCTGGCGGTGCAGATCGATCACCTTTAATAAAACCTGGGAAGACATAAGCATCAGAACTTAACATTTCTATTTACTTTATTCTTCACAAAACTCATTCTCCATTCTGTTTAAATTTACACTTAAATATATTTATAAAAACAGCTCGCTCTGCTCCTTAAATCTGACTGGCTAAGCTGTCTGACATCATTCACAATACCACACCCCTCTGAGCTTCACATTGGTAGCAGTGTGTGATGTACAAGACATTATTTTAAATAATAAAAAACATAATATAAACAGATCAGCACTAAACCTGTCACACTGTTTATAAACTGTCTTCTGTGATTTGGACACTAGAGGGCAGTATGATTGTTAAAGAAAACGGAACTGTGTTATTCAGCGATCAGGATTAGATAACGTGATGGAAGATCAGATTATTAATGATTTAGTTTTTAATAAATGCATTTCTGAATGAAACTTTGTTTTTTTTTAATATAGTGTGTTTGTTAGTGTTTTATTAAAGCAATAAGCACTCGAGGCCTGTGATTAAAGAACCAATCTGCAACCTGAAGGTCCCAGGTTTGATTCCCAGTCCCACCAAGTGCTACAGCTGATGTGCTCTTGAGCCCTTGAGCAAGGCCCCTAACCCCAATCGCTGCCCGGGTGCTATGTACAGTGCTGCCCACAGTGAAAGTGCATTACAGCCACATCTACACCGAGCCGCTGACAGGAACAGATTTAAAGATGCAGAACATGCGCTGCACACACGGCCTCCAATCGCATGTTCAGCATCTTTAAATCCGTGTAGCTGTGGCCGTAATGCACTTTAACTGTTCTCCAGATAAACACAGAACACTGACCTGCTGGATTCCAGCTGCATAAGTCTTTAGGAAAAAATCTGCAAATTCAAAGTATTCCTTGGTCACGTTGCCAGGACTCCCATATCTGTGGAGCAAACAGGATATGACATCACAAAACGGAACATCGAGAGACCTTTCAGCCGATGAGACAAGATATAATTAAAGATTAGAGGATCAGCACCACCTCTCAAACATTCGAGTGATGATGTGGAGGGCCCATTTCTTGCACTTCCACCATACCAGCTCTGGCCGATCATCCTCATCCACATCGAGGGTCTCCTGCAGATCAGACGCAAGTGTGCCATCAACCGAGGAACGAGCATTAGTTCACCACCCTCACACACACACACACAAACAGAGGAACAACCAGAACCTACAGCTGGAACGTCCCGGTCTACCACCGCCCTCAGGATCTCCATCCACTGAGTCAGCACCGCGTTACTGAGCAGCTGGAGAGGCAGCGAGTACTGCACACACACACAAAGTAAATCATTAGCACCAACACAGGTTACAGAAATCAGATTAATGAAGGGTATTAAAGGGGCAGGAGGTAAAACTAAAAGTAAAGAACAAAATGATGTCATGCAAAGAGACGTTCCAAACTGCAGCTTTAAATATTCAGTTTAAACACTATCAGAGCGTCCAGTGCGCTTTATGAGTCTCATTTACATTTTTTGTCAGTAAATGATTATTAATGTGTTTTTATAAGATGCATTAGTATTTTTGCTGAAATGTTTTAAAGGTTAAAAATGAATATGCTCGTACTTGTACAAGTGCGTGAAAGATCTTGAGGATCTGTTTCTGGATGAGGACGGAGAAGACCGTGGCGTCAGGCAGCAGCTGAGTGATGAGGTGCTGAACACGGGGCAGAAACAGCTGCATGGCTGCCAGCAGGGGGCTCCGTTCCTCAGCCTTTCGAAACCTGTCAGAGAACCGTACCGCACCGACACCCTGAGGTTAGCATGTTCTCCTCACAGCAATCGGGTCCAAAAAAATGGATTCAAGATGAACTGGCTGCTCTAAATCGCCCCTAAATGGGGAGAGGGGGAGTTCTCCATGCCTATCCAGGAGAGACCGTTCAAGGCGCTGGATAGATACAGCCAGGAGAGGGTGCCAAAACATTGACTTGGCACATACTCACCTCCAAAGTGGGAGTGAACCCACTTACATCTGGAAATAACAAACTAATTGCAGGTTGTTTAAATCTCACTCTTGTCCTCCTGTTCAGATCATCTGATTTAGAATAACGCAGTGGCCTCGACGTTTAGGAACCTGTGAGCTGGTGTGCGATCTGATCTCCGGTGTACTTCAACGAGCGGAAGCCTGTTATTTTTATAGATTCTTCAGGTCTACACTAATGTAAATGTCACCAGTAAAGGTGAGGATGCAGATGCCGTAACGCGAATTAGAGGATTAGAGATCAGAACTCACTCGTAGGTCTTGACGAGCTGATAAAGGGCCAGCAGGCTCCCGTACCAGCACCCACTGTTCTGAGACTGCAGGTACAGGCCGATCTTATCAACGATGCCCGTCCAGCGGCCGGGGAAGTCATGCTTTATGATGGTGCGCAGGCAGACAGTCAGCTGGGCCCTGCCAATCGCACAGAACACGGCTTTAGAACATCCGAGGCAGAGCAAATAAAAAAAACACAGGAACATTCAGACCACGTATTTAAAACTACACCTTCACATTATACACATCATACACATTATACACTTATGAAAACCGATTCATGTTCATAAACTAAATGTAACTCATCTCACTGTCATCCATTCAATGCTATATTAAAGCTGTGGGGGGGGGGAGCTGGGTGGATACAATCAGGCTGGGCACACACTAAAACAGACACCCTCACTATATGGGGCAATTTAGATTTGGTGATGGACTGTGGGAGGAAACCGAAGATCCTGGAAAAACCTGAGAACATCTGAGAACATGGAATCTCCACCCAGATCAGGATTCGAACCTTGATCCCCAGTGCAGAGAGGAGAACATGCTAACCACAGCACCAGCATGCCACTCAGAAATGTAACGACTAAATTAACTAATTAATAAATATATCCCAATATCAGTGTATATACAGTAATATGGAGCCAACACCTCAATAACACTGATGAACTGACAACCCTACAACCAAACCAGACCCCCCCAGCATCCGAACCCCCCCAGCATCCGGACCCCCCCAGAGTGAGCAGCAACACTCTCACCATCTGTGTACACAGACTAAAGAGCAGAGGTGTTTAAACCAGCACGTCTGTGACCGATGCACACGGCGCACATGGCGCAGCACCTCCACCCGTTATGGTGTTACATGGACTACCGCACTGTGTTTACTGTGCTGAATTCTGCTGACTCACCGTATGGACTCGGGGCAGCGTATGATGGCCTCCACCATGTTCTCCCGAATCTGCCCCCGGTCATTCTCGTGGATGTTAAAGGGGAACACGACCTCCCCCAAAGAGGGCTCGCGGTCCTGCCAGTACTGACTCACCATGTTCTTAAGGTAGATAGCAGCTGGAAGTTTAGAGCATCATTAAGACCTGAGTTAATTAATCATTTGGACAGAACGAGGATCAAACGGCGTACCTGCCTGCCGGACAGGAAACTCCACCTGCTCCGACATGATGATCTGCAGCAGCGTGGGCGCGAAGTTAATGATCTTAAACGACTGAAAGAACCAGCACACAGAGCGCTGCGTCAGGGACAGGACGATTAATCATGTTCACAATTAATCACGATCAATTAACTGATCAGAACAGTGCCTTAACATCGTCATGGCAACATTCAGAAGATAAATACATATTATGCCGGTTGTCTGAACTCTGAGTGAAGTGCAACAGAAACCATGTGGGTTCTCTCCGGGTTCTTCACGTCGCTCCCACAGGCCACAATACAGGGTTTCAAGGTGAAGTGTCTGCACTGAATTGCCCCATATAGTGTGTGTGGGTGCACAGAGATGGATTGGCATCCTGTCCCGGGTGCATCTGCCCCCCCCCCCCCCCACACACACACACCCACACTACCCCAGTGTTATATGATGAGATGGTTTATACAAAACATTTATTAAATCAAAATGAACAATTAATTAATAAATAATCAATCCCACTCACCTGATTGAGCTCATGTTCAGCTGCGAGTCTCAGGTTCGGATCTATAGTCCCCTTTAAAGCCTGAATGATCCGGTTAGGATCCATCATCCAACAGAAAGACAGAGAGAGAGAGAGAGAGAGAGAGAGAGAGAGAGAGAGAGAGAGAGAGAGAGAGAGAGAGAGAGCAGGCGGAACTTTGTTCTGAAGTGCTCGGTCGGTTGGTCGGTCGGTCGGTCGGTCGGTTATTAACGGTCGGTTCTCTGCTCTCAGACCGACTCCTGAGGCGATCACTCAAACGTATTAAAGCTGCAGAGCGACCGAAACGCTGAGGCGGAGTAGGTCAATCACAATCCAAATAAAGTAAAATAAAATAAAAGAAAGAAAGAAAGAAAGAAAGCCTTTGATCTACAACAATGTTTTAACGACGAGCCCGACCCATTCTGCCGTCAAGCATCCGCAAGAGTCGCAAAACAATGTCAACACGAACGATTTACGGCAGCAAATCACGTCACCGGTCATTTATCAGTTCAGTATTTAACTTTAAAAGACTGTTTATAACAATAATAATAATAATCTTACAGTCTGTAATACTCATAACATCAGCTCTATTTTACTGCTGTGTTAATCCTGTATAAGGGTGCTGACTCTGTGGTGTAGTTTAGCATGTTCTCCACTCAGCACTGGTGATCCAGGTTTAAATCCTGTTCTGTTTCCATGTTCTTCCATTTTCTACTTAAATTTTATTTGTTCATTGTTTTTTTTCTACGGTTTCCTCCCACTGTCCAAAAACAGGGATTTAAGGTGAATTTTCATTGGAATGATGGATTGGTTCCCGGTTCTGCGTGGGTTTCCTCTGGGTTCTCCGGTTTCCTCCCACAGTCCAAAAACATGGATCAAGTCAATTGAATTCTCAAAATTGCCCCATATAGAGTGTGTCTGTGTGAGTGAGTGTGTGCCCAGCGATGGATTGGCGCCCTGTCCTGGGTCTATCTGCCCAGCGCCCGAGACGTTCTCCCCTGGATAGGCATGGGGAACCCCACCGCGACCCTAATAGAGGATAAGCGGGAGATAATGAATGAATAAATGATGGATTGGTACTCTGTCCTTGATTTATCTGTCCAGCTCTTAAAATAGGAATGGGGACCCGTCTGTGACTCCAGTAGAGGATAAAGGGAACGATCAAGAGATGAGATGTGATAAGTCTTGGCTCTGCATTACGGTAAGACTTTAGAATGAGAATGAACACCTCAGACTGAGTGTGTGTTCTGCATTACAGTGAGAGTCTTTAGAATGAGAATGAACACCTCAGATTAATGACTGAGTGTGTGTTCTGCTCTGAGATTAGATCAGGTAACTGCAGTGTGTATCATTCTCACCTTACATTAAGAACTTTTGGGGTTTGATTCTAAGGCAGAATGGATGATATCATGCCATTATACAGTTATTTCTTACATGTGAATGTTTGAATGAAGGTGTGTGTGTGTGTGTGTCCGCAGTGTTGCACTGATTTAAGCACGTGTTCTACGTCCTGCTCAGTCTTTAAAGCAGAGCTCTGTGGTTCCGAAGACGTGGTTCTGAGGGCGTGGTTCTGAAGGTATGGTTCTGAGGGCATGGTTCTGAAGGTGTGGTTCTAGTTTTGAGGGCGTGGTTCTGAAGGTGTGGTTCTGAGGGCGTGGTTCTGAAGTCGTGGTTCTGAAGGTGTTGTTCTGAGGGTGTTGTTCTGAGGGCGTGGTTCTGAAGGTGTAGTTCTGAGGGCGTGGTTCTGAAGGTGTGGTTCTGAGGGCGTAGTTCTGAAGGTGTGGTTCTGAAGGTGTAGTTCTGAGGGCGTGGTTCTGAAGGTGTAGTTCTGAGGGCGTGGTTCTGAAGGTGTGGTTCTGAGGGTGTGGTTCGTGGTTCTGAGGGTGTGGTTCTGAGGGCATGGACCTGAGGGTGTGGTTCTGAGGGTGTGGTTCTGAAGGTGTTGTTTTAGTTCTGAGGGCGTGGTTCTGATGGTGTAGTTCTGAGGGCGTGGTTCTGAAGGTGTGGTTCTGAGGGTGTGGTTCGTGGTTCTGAAGGTGTGGTTCTGAGGGTGTGGTTCGTGGTTCTGAGGGTGTGGTTCTGCAGGGCATGGACCTGAGGGTGTGGTTCTGAAGGCGTGGTTCTGAACAGGTCTCTGCAGATTAATCAGCCAACCCAACTCTGCTTTAGAACCCACAGCTTTAGTCAGAACCCGGTGTCTAATTCATCTGAAGATGGTGGTCGGCAGGAACAGTTTCTCTATGGCTGTTTTCCAGGACGAAGCCTCCAATAAAAAGGTTTGGATGGAGGTTTAAATGAAACGATGTTAGAGAACACGAACGAGGACGGCACGGCTACACGGCGACACCCGCTCCGGCGCATGCGCAGTCGGTCCTCCGGGTTGTTGCGGTGCGGTTGATGATGGCGCCTCGGGTTTAGTGAGTCTTTAGTTTAGTTTTAGTTTTAACATTTAGTTTGGGCAGACCGTCGGTCAGTCATGACATGGCCTCCATGTCGGTGTGTTCTCAGAAGGCAGAGTGAAGTTGTCTTTCTCCGCGCGGCGGAGCGAGTTTTTTGTCTGCCCGGCCTTTGAGCCTCGTCTCCGGCTCCTTGTTTGCAGTCGGTCCCGGTCCCGCCGGGTTCGGAGGCGATGGGGGACGACGAGCTGCGCCCGGTGCCCAGAGAGAGGGCCGGCCTGGAGAGCTTCTTCACACAGCTCGGCATGTTCTGGTTCGACCGAGCTAAGGACTACGTGGAGAAGGAGCGGGAGCAGAGCCGCAGCGCCGCCGCCATCTGGAGCTCCCTGCTCGGCGCTCTCGCTCACCTGGCGGCCGCAGAGAAGGCCTACCACAGCATGAGCTTCCTTGGGCAAAAATTAGGTAACCAGCCCCAATTAATACTCATTAAACTGTGTACAGACATGTCCTCATAGTTCACCATACAGAGGAGAATAAAGTGCAGAAAAACAGAACACTGTACCGAAGTCCACTGTAAAACCAATAACATTAAGCAGCTCAAACATTACCTTTATCAGTTGTTTTAGAGTACGGTTCCATGTTGCCCTGCTTAGGTATCAAACCCAGGAGGTTGTGAGGTCAATGTGCTCCTCATTATTACCACGGTGTTCACTCAGTAAGAACAGGGTGGTGATGGGGTAGCTCAGTGGTTCTGGTGTTGAGCTATCAATCTGAAGGTTGTGGGTTCAAATCCCAGGTCTACTGAAGACCCCCACTGCTCCAGGGGGCGCTGTATCAACCCTGTATTCTGAGCCCAAACAAGTTGGGAAACTTTTTAAGTCACTTTGGATAAAAGTGCTAAATGATCAAATGTAAATGAACCAGTACTTTATGCATAGAGCACAATAAACATTATGTGAGTCTAAAGCTCAACTTTAGATCACCCAAAATAACATCCCTTTAATGTTTAAGATGGTTATTCTGCTGGGGTCGGGTGCCTTGCCCAAGGGCACTTTAGCTATAGAGCTCAATGGGACCGGGAATTGAACCGGAGACCTTCCTCAGTTATTTGGAGAAATGTAATTAAACACCCCAATACATTGTCAGGCCATCACGACAAACACATTATCCCCTGGAATATTGACTTCATGTTCGGGCGCTGGGCAGATACAACCAGGATAGGATGCCAATCTATCACTGGGCACACACTCACTCACCCATACACTCTATATGGGGCAATTTGGTGAACTCAATTGACTTGTTCCATGTTTTTGGACTGTGGGAGGAAACCGGAGAACCTGGAGGAAACCCACGCAGACACAGGGAGAACATGGAAACTCCACCCAGATGGGGATTCGAACCGGTAATCCCTAGTGCTGAGAGGCGAACGTGCTAACCACTAAGCCACCGTGCCGCCTTATTTCTCTAAATTGCTCCATATATTCCAATAGATTGGCATCTTGTCCAATCTGCTCATGCAAAATGTTCTCCCCAACATGGTCATGGGGAAGCCCCCACAAGCCTAGGATAGAATTAAGCAGAAGAGGATGGATGAATGTGTCTTGGCAGTGGGAGAAAACTGAGTATAAGAAGTTTAGTGCAGCCAGTTCACCTTGAATTTATGTTTGTAAATTCTAACCTAACCTCTACCTCATCTTTATTTTGTAGAAACGTTTTAATTTCGTTCAGATTAATGTAGAATTAGTTAAAATTTATTTTTTTGGTTTTGCACAACCCTGTTCTGGTCGTAATTTTTGATATAAAAGGATAAACCTGTTACGTTGGACAACAAATAAAAAACAAATCTTACACTGGAGGAAATTTCCCAGGTCCGTGTTAAATGTGCGAGTTCTGCCTCTGATGCTTGGTTTGTTTTGCACAGCAGGTGGCGCAGTTGAGTCACATGTACAGGGGGTGTTTATAATCTCCACTTCGTCTTTAAAGGCAGTAGGCAGGTGGAGCATCATTTTAAATTCATATCTGTGCTGTGTGGTTGGTGTTTAGGTGGCCAGTCCTTCTTCAGCCGGAAAGACTCCATCAGGACCATTTACACATCTTTGCACAATGAACTGAAGAAAGTCGTTACTATGGGGCGCTCCTCTACCGCCAGTTCCACACCCTACCTGGAGGAGCTGCTCTCACACTTAGCAGAACAGCTGTGTCACTTCACACAGGCCAGGATGGAGCTCGTGGACCTCTATGAGAAGATGCACTCCCTCAGCAATCAGAAGACGGTCAGTTCTGAAGAGCTGGTGAGCACGCTGGAGAGCATCCTGCAGAAGTACAGCTCCAGGTGAATGGGGGGGGGGGGGGTTGCCAATCTATTTTTTGGGCTCACACACACACACACAGACACTCACTTTATAGAGAGCAACTTAAAGCAGCCAGTTAAGCCAACACAGCCACATTTGGAAAATGAGCTGAACACTATAGGGGTTTTATGAGGGTCCTGATCATTAGAGAATAATGTAAATAATGTCTCTAATAGTCAGGACCCATAAAACATGTAGATTATGAATTTGTAGATATGCACAGTGCACACGGCCAGGGGAACTGAAACCATGTGGCTGTGGGCGTGATAATATTCAACTATCTACTAAAAATTCATCACACCTATAACAGCAGGGTGCACATGTCCATGTAGTATTATGGTATGTAATATAGAGATGCACAGCACTATGGATGCTTTCTTCTCCACAAGCCACTTAATAAATGACACCGAGCTCGGCCGCCTGCTGCTCGAGGTGCCGCTCTGCTCGCTGCTTAAAGGTACAACACCACAAGGAGGTTTGCTAGGAAGCAGATAAAGAATCCAGGTTTTAATCAGAGTGAGGCGTGGGGCAGCCTGGATCTCTGCAGTCTTATCTGATTGGTTAATCTCTGAGGTGAGCGCAGTGCCCGGTGCATCAGCGCGTTGGCTCCTGCCAGAGCCGGAATGGAATTAAGAGTCTGTTCAAAGAGTCGCGACCTTGAGGTTTGGAGAGAGTGCATTTCAGCATGGTGGACTGCAGAATGATGGGGGGGGGGGGGTGTTACTATCAGGGTACAATAGTATTGGTTAAGAATTTGAGTTTTATTCATTGGGCATCAGTTCATCGGGCGGCACGGTGGCTTAGTGGTTAGCACGTTCGCCTCTCAGCGCTAGGGATTCTCGGTTCGAATCCCCATCTGGGTGGAGTTTCCATGTTCTCCCCGTGTCTGCGTGGGTTTCCTCCGGGTTCTCCGGTTTCCTTCCACAGTCCAAAAACATGGATCAATCAATTGAGTTCTCCAAATTGCCCCATATAGAGTGTGTCTGTGTGAGTGAGTGTGTGCCCAGCGATGGATTGGCGCCCTGTCCTGGGTCTATCAGCCTAGCGCCCAAGACGTTCTCCCCTGGATGGGCATGGGGAACCCCACCGCGACCCTAATAGAGGATAAGCGGGAGATAATGAATGAATGAATTCCAGTTCATCGTGTATGATGTCATCACCTGCAGTCTGTGTTTGTAATTGATTCAAATTAATATGAACTGTGATTTATTTCTGAACCTACAATTCTAATCAGAATGTAAGTCGGTGCAGCGTTGTGTTAATGTTCTCCGCTCGCGGTTCTGTTCTAATGTAGAGTGCAGAACTCTGGCACCACTCTCAGAGCTGATGTAATGAACTCTGCTCTCCATCACTGATGAATCTAAAGCAGTGTGCTGGCATCCCGTCATCATCACACCCAAAGCAAATGGGATTCAGAGATGACAGGCCGGGGCGGGGCGGGATGGGGCTGGATGAGGCGGGGCCGGGACGCAGGGGTGCTGCTGGTGTACATCCCTTCACGACCATTTTGTGATGACCAGGTCTGCCATTTTGTCTTGGTGTGATTCAGATTCCACCACCCGATCCTGAGCCGTCTGGAGAGCGGGTTCCAGGTGGAGGTGGACGTGTTGGTGCAGCTGCTGCGCTGCCAGGCTCAGATCTCAGAGTGGCACTTCCTGCCGTCCCTGCTGAACCTTCACGGCGCCCACGCCCGGCTGCAGGCCTGGGCTCAGGTGTTTGAACGGCAGCGCGAGACGCGGAAGAACCTGTTTGGTGGTCAGTCTCAGAAGGCCGTGCAGCCGCCGCACCTGTATGTGTGGCTACAGCGCCTCCAGGGGGCGCTGCTGGCCAAGTTCAGCTTCTATTTCCATGAAGCGCTCAGCCGTCAAGCGGTGCCATCCGAAATGAAGGCGCTGACCGCTCGCACTGCGCCCGACTACTTTGGAAAAATATCGGCGTTCGTACGCAAGCACGATGCCACCAACGTCTCGCTGGTGTTTGACAACCGGGGCCTCGAGAGCTTTCAGGGCCACGGGTACCACCACCCCCATTCGTACCGCGAGGCTCCTAAAGGTGTGGACCAGTTCCCGGCCGTGGTGTCTGTCCCAGGGGGGGAGAGGCCGATTAACCACTGGCCTAATGTCATCATGATCATGAGCGACCGCCTTAATGAGCTTAACACTCTGGAAAAGGTGTCCTACTTCTACGACGACAAGGTCCAGAGCACGTACTTCCTCACGCGGCCCGAGCCGCACTTCACCCTCGTGGTGATCTTTGACGGAAAGAAGGCGGAGAAGGACTCGCACATCGTCGGCTTCCTGCAGGAACTGTCCACCTCGCTCAGGAACTCCAAACCCTTCAGCACCCTCAAACCGGGCTCTAAAGGCTGAGCCGGAGGTGATGGGTCAGACGGCCGCTCCGTCAGAACGCTGGAATCTTAAGAAGGAATCTTTATGATCTGATGAAACCAGATCAGGTCATAATCACATGATATTAACCACGCCCTCACATTTAACATGAGAGAAACTTCAGTGATGTAAATCACACCGACCAATCACAATCACACTTTCATTTTTAACATACTTTTGAGAGATGCTCTTTGTTAAACTTATTAAAGTTGATTTTATGTTTTGTAAAAGTTGTAAGTTTTAATAATCTACAGTTTGCTTTTAATTCTTAATGAACATTAGTGTGAGCTCATAGCTCGTGTCTTGGCACACGTTCCATAAAAATAAATTTCCGTTAATAACTAATGCAGCTGTACAGAGCACAGATTTATACACCGAATTATATAAAATACAACCAGTTTATTATACTCATTAATCTAGAACCATTAGAGAAATTAATAAAAAAAGATTCATTAACGTTCCCTTAATCACCTACTAATGTTCATCCAGGAGAGAACTCAGATACACACAGGACAGAGGGCCACTCCGCACACACACACTCATTAGGGGCAATTTAGAGACGTCAAAAGAGCAGTTTTTGGACTGCGGGAGAAAACCAGAGAAAGCGGGCACAGGAAGAACATGGAACCCAGCGTTAAGAGGAGAACATGCTAAACTACACCACAGTGGAGTAAGTCTTCATGCAGAGTGTTGGGAGGTTTGAACCATGTGATCACATGAATTTTACATTTTACACCAAAAGAGAAATAGATTTCAGTGCATTATAATCAACACACTCTACAAATCACACACACACACTACACTTCTGCTGATGTTCAGGGTTCTGCTGTGTGTGTGTGTGCTCATTAGTATGATCCACTAACACACAGAACAGATGGTAGAACAGTTGTTCTGATGGTGCTGCACCTTTTTTAATACTTGGCTCAGCATTCACACTGAACCTCATCTCTGGCAGGGTTTTTATTCAAAACGTTCAGTTTTAAGGTGAATTGTGATGAACCTGCACCATTAGCTTTGAGGTTCATGCTCTAATTGTTCACCTCCAAACCATCACCTTCTGTCACAATAAGGTCATGAATTCTGTTTTACCAAATCATCATCAACTTCACGAGCCCAGCTGATACATAACGATCCCACAGCAGAGAGGCATATGAAGTTCCTTTATTTCAAAGACATTCAGTTTGACACGGTGTTTAAAATGCACTGCAACATGATATGATGCTACATGCTGAATACGCTCCTCTACGGGACGGCGCAACATCACCACGGGGTACACGGACACATCTCAGTCCAAAGGGTTACAGGTTTGGAACGAGCTCTATTCCTAATTCATTCAGGGAACGACGCTTCAGAGAAAGACGGGCGCTCGCATCGGCCACGGAACCGGCTCCAAAAAGGCACGATCGCGTGCACACACGGCGTGCGGGGGGGAAGGTGCGAGGACACACACGCCGCCACGCGAGAGAGCACCAGTAAGAAACGAGGCCTTAATAAAAAAAAGGAAAAGAAAGAAAGAAAAAGGAGGAAACATCGAGCTTTAAAACCAGGATTCATAAATAAGTATAAAATATTGCAGGTACAAAAAAAAGGCGTGAGGAATCCATCACTTGTGCATAAAAAGTGAGAACATGGCTGTTTGTAGACACGAGGCCTCACGCTGAAAACACACACACACACACACTCTGCAAGTGCTCGGTTTTCTGCTGTTCTCGGTTCTGCAGCAGGAATAAATAATCAGTCAGTTGTACAGCAGCAGTCTGCACTGCCCCTCAACACACAGACCAAACACCAACGAGACCCCCCCCCACACACACACACAGAGGAAGTGCAGTTTGAAAGTAGCATGGTAGGTAATCTCTACTCTGATCAATGGAAGTTTTACTCCAACAGTCACCTCCCCCTCGGGACGCGGGTCACCCCCATCACCTCCAGAACCCTCATGTGGGTTCCCTCATCTAAATGAGGGTCCACGTTTAACAGAGAGATCAGCAGCTGGAAACAAAATCACAATAAAGCTCGTCAGTCCAATGTCAGCCTCTGCGTCCAATCAGGCCAGAGTTGGTCTCCATGGTGAGTAGAAAGGTTCTCCTGGTGATCAAGGCTTCATGTGGTGGAGAGAACGTGGAACATTCAGTTGAAAGAGCAGCTATAGCGTTTCAGGTTTCTATAAACCTCATTAAACATGACTCTGGATTTACTATTTGGACCGAGCGTCTTACACAGCGCTCCTTTAATACATTCAGGACTACTTCATTCACCCCCCCCCCCACCCAACACCCCCCCAACACCCATGGTAAGGTGCTACATTCACAATCGAGCCCTCCGTCACCCTGTGAGAACCTGTGTCATCAATCACAACGTAAACAAACCGCAAAGAAAACGCAAAGAAGCAGCAGCCAATCCGACGGCCCGATTCAGAGGACGTTCAGGCCTGACCAATCAAACACAGCACTGACTCCACAGCACCACACGAGCTACTCCACCTGCTCCTGTACACCACACCTCGCTCGCTCGCTTTCTCTCTCTGAACGTGTTCCTCATATGAGTATCTACACACGGACACGAAGAGTCCTACTCATGATAGAGAATATGTGCACACACACACACACACACTTAATGATTATAATATCGTAGTCTAACTCTAGCCGTTCTTGCGTGCAGCTAGCTATCGGCCGTATTAACAGATTCACCCTGTCTCGCCCTCCAGGGGGCGCTGACCCTGTTTTCCTCAGGTTTGGACCCATTTGGAGTTCACATGGTGCCTGATTTGTCATTGGGAAAGTTTTGGGGCGGAGTCGGGGCTCGTTGGGGGGGCTGAACGTTGCTTTTGGGCAGGACCTGGGGTTTGGGGCGCAGGGCCGGAGGGCGCAGGGTGACACCCATGCGGGGTGAAGGGAGCGGATCAGGGCAGTGGCGGGACGCGGGGCCGGGTAACGGGGGCAGGGGACTGTGGGGGCTGAGGGGACTCGGGGAGTCGGACGGGCTGGACAGGGTGGAGGGGGTGGAGCCTGAAGGGAGGGAGGGGCTGCTCTTGACCTGCTCCAGCGTGTCCAGGACCAGGTCGGGTTTCCCACTCTGCCGCTCCAGCTCACGCAGCTCGTTCAGCGCCAAACTCATGGTCTCCTCGATGTCCTGCACAAACGCAAACACAACGCCGTCAGTTTAGACGCGGGGTCTGATTAGTTTGGGGAGCATAAGCCGTTGTCGAGTCTGACCTGCGCCATGGCGTGGGGGTTCAGCGTACGCGTGCGCTGTTCAGGGACGCCGCAGTGCAGGGTGGATGGTGATTGGCGGATGGGAGGGCTCTCCCGGTCTCGCTCCCTCTCCCGGCGCAGAGACTCGTGGCGGCTGACGCTGGCCGTCAGCGGGCCGTTGGGCGGAGCATTCCCGGCGCGCCGGCGGCTTTGCTCGGGGCTGTCCTGATGGCCGCTGTGCCCCCGCAGCAGCTCTCGGGGGCTGAAGTGACCGGTCACCGTGACAGTGACAGGGGGCGAGCTGCGCTCCAGCCCGTTGCCGTGGCAGTGACTGGGGGCGCGGCGCAGCAGAGCCTCGGTCCGCTTCCTGTGTCTGAGACAGACAGGCTGCTGAGCGGGTTCTGATGGAGGGACCGGGGTCGGGTGGAGGAGGTGGTGGTGGTGCGCAGGCTTACCGGCTGATGAAGGTTTCGGGCAGTCGGGGTTCGGTGGGGGAGGTGAGGGACCTCCTGGAGCTGATCTCCTCAGACGGGGTGCTGCTCGGCTCGCTGTCGGCCCTCTGACTCCGAGCGTCCGCGGCCTCGTCTCTGAAACCACAGCACGCAGTCAGCCCTCGCTCCGCCCCTCCTCTCAGTTTACCCTCCCAATTATATAACCTTTACATTATACGACATCAAAAGCGCCTCGTGGGGCATTAACTTCCTCCAGACTCTGCTCAGCCAGCCGACTGCACAGGGCCCCGAGCTGGACTGGGGCCCCCAGACAACAACTGGTCACAAACTGAATGCAGCGATAAATTGTGTAAGCGGCCCTTTAAATTTTGTGATGTCTGTAAAGGGGCCCTGCCAACTAACACACACACACACACTATCAGTGTTTTATAAAGAATGTGTGTGTTTCAAATGGTTATATTTAAATCGAGCAGGGTGCCAATCCATCACTACGCAATTTAGAGCAGCCAGTTCACCTTGAATCCATTTTTTTTGCACTGTGGTGTGAACCCGTAGAAAACCCACATAGACATGGAGAGAACATACAAACTCCACCAATATCGGCATTTGAACCTGGATCCCCAGCACTGAGAGGAGAACATGCTAATCACCCCACAGACAGATGAACAATAATTGTTGAGGCAGAGTGAAGGGATGCTCTTACTCCTGCAGAGTGAGGTACTGATGAGGTATCAGTCCATCGGTGCCGCCGCAGCGCCCCTCCCACCAGTCCTCAGAGGCCCTCTGAAAGAGGAGCAGAGTTGCCCCCTTCTTGAAGGTCAGCTCGCGACCCGATCGGCCCACGTAATCGAACTTGGCGATGGCCTCCACGGGTTCCCCCTCTGAAAATAGAGAGAACCTCATTAAAATTAATTAGAAAAGTTTAAATGAGCCCTGTGCGTATCCACAGCCAATCAGAAAAGAGAGGACAGCATCATCATCATCATCGTCCTGTAGAGATGTTTATTAAGGATGCTGAAATCACTCTGCACTACACACACAGAGAAGATGGTTCCACCATGTAGCAGTGTATGTGGTGTGTGTGTGTGTGTCAGGTTGATGTACCCTCCTCACTGGTCTCGGTTCCTCCGTCCTGTGTGTGTGTGTGTGGTGTATGTGTGTCAGGTTGATGTACCCTCCTCAATGGTCTGGGTCTCGGTTCCTCAGTCCTGTGTGTGTGTGTATGTGGTGTCGTGTGGTGTGTGTGAGGTTGATGTACCCTCCGCAGTGGTCTGGGTCTCAGTTCCTCCGTCCTGTGTGTGTGTGGTGTGTGTCAGGTTGATGTACCCTCCTCAGTGGTCTGGGTCTCAGTTCCTCCGTCCTGTGTGTGTGTGGTGTGTGTGTATGTGGTGTGGTGTGTGTGAGGTTGATGTACCCTCCTCAGTGGTCTGGGTCTCAGTTCCTCCATGCTGTGTGTGTGTGTGTGTGTGTGTGTGTGTCAGGTTGATGTACCCTCCTCACTGGTCTCGGTTCCTCCGTCCTGTGTGTGTGTGTAGTGTATGTGGTGTGTGTGTGTCAGGTTGATGTACCCTCCTCACTGGTCTGCGTCTCGGTTCCTCCGTCCTGTTCTCCTTCTTCGTAAGCTCCAGGTTCACTGTATGGACTCTCACTGCACATTTTAAACACAAAGAGAACCTGCGTTCTGCATCACACACCGAACAATCAGCCATCTAACTCTCAGTTCCAATTACACTCAGCTCATCATCTTCCACTCAGTCCTCTGCAGGGGATTTTTGAATATATTTTTTAAAGCAGAGCGTAAACTAATCAATCAGCAGATGAATACATTGATCAGTCCTGACGACCCACCAGTACTCTGTGCTGCTCATGCACTTCTCATAGACGGGGCCCTCCAGCTCCTTCACGTCTGGAAAGATGGCCTCGTGGTGGATGATGATGGTTTTGATGATCTCATTAACATGCGCCTGGCAGGAGACCTGGTCCAGCAGATCGGGGGTGGGCATCAACGTTGGCCCGAAGCAGATGGCCAGGTTCCCGGGGTCCATCATGTTCTCATCACTGTACTGTGACAGACTGAGAGAGAGAGAACATGCAACACTTATCATCACAGCATTCTGCTTTCCTGTTTGGGGCTGTGTGTTCTTACAGTACGGTGTGAGGGGGCGTGGCCTTAATCTGAATAAACCCCATAAAGAGGTGTTATGAGTCCCGGCGTGTAGTAGAGTACATCTCCACCTCTTTACGTGATTTATTCACAATAATACACAACCTTGAGTGTCTGATTACTTTAATAAAACATTTACAAACACACTATAATAAAAAAAACAAGCTTTAATTCAGAAATGTCTTTATTAAAAACGAAATAATTAATAATCTGATCTTCAGTGATGTAATCTAATCTGGTTTGTAAAGTTTCCGTCAAACACTGCCCTCTAGTGGCCAAATTAGAGAAGACAGTTTATAAACAGTGTAACAGGTTTAGTGCCTATCTCTGTTTATATTAATCTGTATTTTATGATTAAAATAACGTATTGTATATCACACACTGAAACCAATGTGAAGCTCAGACGGGTGTGGTATTGTTAATGATGTCACGGCTGGACAAACGGCTCAACCAATCAGATTTGAAAAGAAGAACGACCTGTTTTTATTAAATGGGGTCAGGGTTAAACGGTTCCTTCAGAGGGAAGCATGAACATTTTGAGTGTGACTGATGATGCATGGATAAAGTGAAACTGCATAGCAGCAGGTGGCGGTATTTCCTTTTCCAAACCGTTCCTGTTGTTCCACGGCGTTTTGCGTCTTTTGGCTCAGATGAGAGAGAAGATTAAAGTTCTCACCCAGTTCAGATGATCCCTGCTGAACACCACCATCAGCATCACAGTGTGTGTGTGTAGCTTTGTGTGTGTGTGAGAGAATGTTGGTGCTCACTGGTTGAGGAATGCGAACAGGTATCTCATAATAACGAGTGTGGAACGTGGTGATGTCATCAGGAGCTTTCGTATGGACAGCGCCCGATCGTACAGACTTTCTGTACCTGCAGACAGAAGAACGTTCACGGATCAAAGAACATCACAGACCTTCTGTTAATCAGATTTTAATGAGAGCTCACTGACGAGCCGCTTTCATTCATATACGTTCACATTGGCCCTCAAATAAATAACGACCTCATCTCAGAGTCTGCAGTTTCATCCTCTGCTGGGGTCCCGGGGGGAGGGGGGGGGCATGCTAACCACTACACTACTGTCCCACCCACAAAGACATTCACATTACAACTAATCACATCGTTAACCTCAAATATCCTGATTCCATTCACACACTTCCTAAAAACATCAGATGATCAAAGGACTGACGATGGACACGCCCCCATCACAGTGTGGATCAGAGGGACAAGAACGAGACCTCACCTGATCCAACAGAACTGTCCTTCATCATTAACACACACACACACACACACACACA
>JAFMOD010000661.1:93850-126035 GCA_019802435.1 Corydoras maculifer | reverse complement strand
CAGAGGTGAGTGGGGGTGAGGAGGTGCAGAGGTGAGTGAGGAGGTGAGGAGGTGGGTGAGGAGGTGCAGAGGTGGGTGGGGGGTGAGGAGGTGCAGAGGTAAGGGGGGTGAAAAGGTGCAGAGGTAAGGGGGGGGTGAGAAGGTGCAGAGGTGAGGAGGTGCAGAGGTGGGAAGGTGCAGCTACAGCATTCTCTCGCTCACCTCCTCGTTTTCAATCTTCAGCGTGGCGAGGCGAGACTGTAGCTGCTGATAACGAAGGAGAAGTTCAGCCTGCACCTGCGGCATCGCTGTAATCTGATTCACCTGATCACACACACACACACACACGTGAGCACACTCACTATATAGGGGCAATTTAGAGCAGCCAGTTCACCTTCATTCAATGTATTTGGACTGTGGGAAAAAAAAAGCAGAGAGCCCGGAGGAAACCCACATGGACGGGGGGAGAACATGCAAACTCCACCCAGATCAGAATTTGAATATGGATCCCAAGCACTGAGAGGAGAACATGCTAAACCACTACACCACCATCATTATATATTTAACAACATTAAAAAGCTGACCTGGTCACCCATGTGGGGCTGAAAGTTGAAGCGCGCCGGCGGGGTGAAGGCGGTCGGATGAGTCTCCATGAAGCGCTGCCGATCGCTGCGAGGGTCCAGACTCTCCACCGCCCCCTCCAGGATGTCCAGACCCTCGTGACGAGATGTCTCCAGACTGTACTCCGCTGACAGGTATGTACGCAATGCACGGCTCAGACTCGAATGATAACCTAGATCACAGCACTGCCACACACACACACACACACACACACACACACACACACCAACAACCACACAAAAACCACCACATCCACCACCACACACACACAGCACCAACAACCACACACCACCACACACACACCAACACCAGCATTAACCACCACACACACCAACAACCACCATTAACCACCACACACTCAGTGAGTGGAGCTGAGCTCAGTCTAATCTAAATCGATGTCTTCACGCTCTCTACTTTACATTAAACACTTTCTCTCGGCCGTCTTTATCGACCGTGACGATGTGTAAGGACAACCTCCATGAAGGTCACAAACCGGTGTGTCCACCACGCGGAGTGTGTGTGTATGTGTGTGTTTCAGTGCACAGATGGTTTAGCTGCAGGACAGGTCAGGCTCTGGGAGTGTTCAGGGTGAGGGGACATGGTCGTGGTTCTCGGTGGAAGGTCTCGAACCCTTTGCTCAGTCGAATACAGGTGGTGACTGTGTATTGGTGAGCTGTCGGATGAATGACGTGTGCAGTGTCTTTGTTCTTTGGTGTTGGGTTCCGCGTGTTCATACTCACGTCGATCAGATGGGATAGGTCCTGGATGTAGTATTTAAAAAGCGCAGCGTTCGCAGCTTCCAGAGTCAGCAGGTACTCGTTCCGGGCCTTCATGACCTTCAGCTTATTCTCAGAGTATTTGGCCTGCCGCTGATAAAGACGAGGACGAGCGGGCGCCACGGCGATGAGAGGGAGGGAGAATAAAGAACAAAATAAAAAAAATGATGGGCTTTCAGGACACAGCCACACCCTCTCGTACCGCATCGTACAGCAATAAAGAGTTGAACTGGACTGCAGATCATTAAAGAAGCATAAAGTGAACGTATAAAGTATAAAGACGGGGCGTGTGGAACCGGCTGCGAGGGACACACCTTTTCCTTCATCTTCTGGATTTTGCGGGCGGCGTTGCGGCGCTGGTGGCGCTCCTCATTTCGCAGGCTGAACACCTCACCGCCCCGCCCCTGCCGCTCGCCCTGCCGCTCGGCCTCTTTCAGCTTGTTCTCGGCGCTTAGCGTCTCGGTGTTGTACATGTGATACGTCTTCATTACCTGCAAGGGAAAAGTCTGATGTTTACATTTAAACCTCTTCAGCGTTCCGCGGCTCAACCTGCTGCACATTCAGATAATCCCATCAGCACTGAGCCGGCATCCCGTTACTTAGCAACTGATGTTCACTTTAAACACTAGGACTTGATCACATCGTGGAAGAATTTATTATTAATTTAGCTTTAAATGAACATGTCTATGAATTAAACCTTAGCAGTACGGTTTGAGGGGCGTGGCATTATTGTGAATAAATCACAGGAGATGACATCACTCTGCTTTGTCTCGCACCTCTTTCTTGTGATTTATTCATAATGATGCACGCTCTCCCGCAGTCCCCCCCTCCCCCGAGTCCTCTAAATGTAAACACAGGTGCGACGCCCCCTCTGATCGAGGTGTGGCAGGGGTGAGGGGTGGCCTGTCTGAGGTGTCTGTATTGTTACCTTTAATCCATTAAAGCATCCTTTCCAGCTGCATTACTGTGTAGGGAGGAAGCTGCACTGAGACCAACAGGAAGGCACTGCAGCGTGTTGTGAAAGCAGCTGGAAAGATAATTGGGGCTCACCTACCCTCAGTGCAAGACATATACACCACCTGCCTCACTCGGAAAGCAATAACAATTTCGAATGACACACACCACCCTGCACACACTTTGTTCAGCATGCTCCCCTCTGGAAGAAGATACAGAAGTCTTCGTTCCAACACCACGAGACTCAAAAACAGCTTTATCCACCAGGCGGTAAGGATGCTGAATTCCATGCACTCTGTTTTATCCGGACTACTAAGGAAATAAATCCATTGCACACAAGACTCTTTTTTTTTGCACTATTATGCCTTTTGCACAAATATAAAAATTAAGATTTTAACATTCTGCTGCTACTGTGACTGTGAATAACACTGTATAACACAAACTCAGGTCTATATTTTTACTACTACTGTACAAATCATATATTATTATTATTATTTATTACTTATATATAACATATAATTTATATTTATTATTATTTATTACTTTATTATTATTATCATTATTATTATTATTACTATTATTAACATTATTAATATTACTACTACTATTTATTATTGATATTGTTATTGCTATTATTACTTTAGTTATAGTTGTTATTACTGTTATTACTATAATTATTATCATTAGTTACATCACACTGCATTTCACTTTCTTGTTTTATGTCTAAATGTCATAAATGTCTGTAACCGTGGGGCAGCGAGGAACGTAATTTCGATTACTTTGTATGTACAGAACATGTGAAGGAATTGACAATAAAGCCTACTTTGACTCTGGGGTAAAAAAAAAAAATAATAAGTTTGAGTGAGATGACATTGAAAATGAGGAACAGGTCTGAGGACTCACGGTGTAGAGCTCATTCAGGATCTTCATCAGGTCTTCCTGCAGCTGGAACGTGATCTCTTTACTCTGCAGAACAAACCCAAGAAGAGATCAAACAGAGGAAGGTCTGCTGGTCTCATCATCCTCATCGTCATGTATTTACTCAGCTGTGCTCTCAGGTTCCTGTGCCTCCCCAATGCTGGTTGAATATTTAATTCAGGTGAATGATGTAGCAGTCGAGGGTCTGATCATGTGCTTTGTATGACATCATTCGTTAATAACAGATCAATATTAAAATATTAAACTATGCTCAGAGATGACCTCACTGTGGAACGATAATTAAACCCTAATCTGATTAAACCCTCTTATTTTGATTCCTCTCACAGTCCAAAAACATGTTGTTAGCTCTAAATTGCACCTATGGGGTGTGTGTGTGTGTGTGTGTGTGACCCCCCCCCCCCCCGGGTCTGAGCTCTAATTGGGTGATGATGATGATGAGGTGCGTGCTGAACGTGGTGTGTAGAGTGGTGTGTATTTAAACACAGCTGTGCAGATTAAAGGGGAATTGTGAGGCTCCAACAAGAACGAAGGCGGAACTCGTCCCATGTAATTAACTATAAACGCGTTAATGACACGTCTGTCAGGCTCTGTGGTTGAACTCGGCCCCCAAGGAGCAGCGAGCGCTACGACTCGAGCCCCCCCCCCGCCCAGGGGTGAACTACCAAACCCCCTGCGCTGAGGCAGCGGAGGGGCAACTGCACATGCAACACAATAACACAGCCGGCTGTGAGCGGAACACCGTTATAAAACTAAAGGGTCTGAAATCAGCAGCAGCTCCGATCTCATCTGCTGATTAACACCCTGATTTAATCACACAGCAAACCAATCAATCCTCTGAACCCAGCTTCATTAAACGCTCCGCTAATCTGATCAAGTTCAGAGGAAACTGAACCAAGAGAAGCACGCCGAACTCAAAACAGCACCGAGACCTTCTGAGGGGTTTTAAACCAACACACCTCACAGCTTCAGGATTTACTCTTTACTCATTAACTGCTTTACTCGTTAACGTTTTTTTTGCCTCTTCTCTTAAAGAGGATCTGGAGGTTTTCTGATGGTTAGCAGATGAGCAGGGTCGATGGGGGAGGGGGGGGGTGCCATGGGGGCAACAATCCATCACTGGGCACTCACTCACTTATACTATCGGGGCAATTTAGAGCAGCCAAATCCATGTCTTTGGACTGTTGGAGGAAACCAGATTGTTGACTGGATTCCAGCACCAAGAGGCTGACACTCTAACCATCCTAATCTGGGTGGAGTTTGCATGTTCTCCCTGTGTCCTGGTTCTCTAGTGAGTGATGGATTGGCATCCTGTCCTGGGTGTATCTGCCCAGCGCCTGAACCCCCCCCCCCCAAAAAAAAAAACTCCAGGAGAGGATTAAGTGAAAGAGAATGAGATGAGATTATTTCACGTGGTCTTATAATAAAACTGATTATAAACAAAAACACTAATAATTAATTATTATCAAATATGAAATTCTAATGGAGCCTCAGGTTTTTTAAATAAGGTTTTTATAAACGCATGCCGCCTGTACTCCACTCAGTGCAGCGAGACCCGATCTCCATCCGGGTGCTCCTAGGAGCTCACCTTCTTCAGTAGGCGTGTGTTGTCCTCGCTGACGTGGGAGAGGCGCGTGATGACGTTGTTGAGGTAGAGGTCGCTGAGGGTCGTGTGGTCCTTGCTTTCTCGGCGCACTTGGTTCAAGAGAAGATACCAACAGTTCACAGGGGACAGCAGGTTCTGGTCCTTCCTGCAGCAGCAGCACAGAACACACATCAGCCGAGGAACCGAGAGGAGAACTGCTCTGAGACCTGAATGTTCTTTAATTAAACGTGGAGAACTTTGTGCTCCGCTGCGTGACCTTAGGGTCTGCCATTTTTAGATTCTGCTTTATGGAACGCCTCGCTGGTTCGTTAGAACCCACTAATGAACCTTTGGTTAGCATGTCCCATCAGAAAAATCTCATACAGTTCAGGAACTGCAGAAAGCTGGTGGAATGTAGAACTGTGGAACCATACGTCTGATCCCCCAATAAATATCAACAGGACCTCCTCCAGCGCCGACGGACCCAACGACAAAATGTCCGTCACCTGTTTTACTGAACGTTAAACAAGGTCTTAAGCTTTTTTATTTTAATGAGTGAATAACGATCAGATGGTTAAATGTGGATGACGGCGTGGTCGCTCACTTGTACTGCTGGTGGTCCTTGGTGCTGCGCGTCTTGGCCATGAAGCGTTCGGCGAGCTTCTCCAGGTTGCGCGAGTACTCGCTCTCGATCTCAGCTTTCTTGCGGAAGAAGTCCTGCAGGTCCTGCAGCAGCTGCACCCTCATCTCCGTCTGCTGCTCCAGACATTTCTGCTGCTCCAGCAGCTGAGAGCGGATCTCTGCTCCAACACAAGCACCGCTTCATTACCCAGAACCCCCAGCTGCATTACAAACCCCGTAAACACTGCCCCTGGACCCCATCAGAACCTTAATGCCCAGGGTGACCCCGCACTCTCAGACAGGAACACTCAACATCTCCATCACAGCAAGTAATGGACAGCATACGGACCCCGGGTCCCCCAAACCAAGAGGTTTAACTGCCCCCCCCGCCATTAACATTAACTCTCACAAAGCAACACCATAACAACGCACTGCCGTTACCATGACAACAGGTCGTCAGCTTCCTGTGGGGATGCGAGGTGGGTGGTATAAATGTGGAAGGCGGGACTAACAGGCTTCTCTTCTCTCTTCATATGAACTCACACCTCGGCTGATCAACCACCCACACCATGCCAACTGCCTGATGTCACACCTCCTCCTCATCTCAGTGCGAGTCTGAGATGGTGGGGGGATGCAGTGGGGGGGGGGGGTAGGAGTGATGAAGTTAACCAAAGTGTGAGCAGTGTGTGCTGAAAGATCCAAAGACTCAACCTCAGAACGCCTCCGACGTTAAACTGACCGTCTTTAACGTTCTTCAAACGTTCACCACGCCGCGTTTAGTGTCACCTCTTCCACTGGAGAACATGAACGACTGACCATCTGACTTTGCAAGAAAATGAATTAAAATATGTTCATATTAAATATAAAAATGATGTCATCTGTAACAGAACCTCACAAACCAGCCCCCCCCCCTCATCTGTGAGTATTCTATCATTTCATTGGACGACGCTGAGAATGTGACTCAATGCAGTGTTCAGTGTATGACACCGTAAACAACATGCCGATATTAAAAACACATTAACATCCAAACCAGAGTCAAACAAACCTGAACACAAAGACAAGATGGATGAACTGGGTTCTCTCTCTTTCTCTCTCACACTCTCTAGAAGTTGAACATGTCAGCTCATCTCTAAACTCTGAGGATCTGTATATAGAGATGTTGTTCTATGGACCTCGGTTATAAAGATTATCAAACTCGCTGAAGCTGTGGTGGAGTGTGATGGAGATCCGAGCGTCTCCATCACAGAGTTAAAATAAAGAGACGGAGACTTACGCACCACCAAAACATAACAGCAATAAATCAGGGTCAGGAAGCTTAGCGCTGATGGACCATCAAACTGAAGGCTGTGGGTTCAAATCCCAGGTCTACTGAAGTTCACACTGTGGATCGCCGAGCAAGACCCTTAACCCTCACTGCTCCAGGGGGCGCTGTGTCTACCTCCAGATCAGATGGATTTATCAGAAGGTTGTTTTTCTCATCAGAGGGACGAGACAGGAATAGGCTCGGTTCAGTTTGGTTGAACAGTAGAGTGACGCGGTGTTCCGGTGGTTAACACGTCCACCTCTCAGCACCTGGAACCTCCCCCGTCTGTGTGGGTTTCCTCCGGGTTCTCCGGTTTTCTCCCACAGTCCAAAAACATGGAGTCAAGGTGAACTGAAGCTCTAAATTGCCCCATACAGAGTGTACGTGTGTGTGTGCGCCCAGTGATGGATTGGTGCCCTGTGATGGGTGTACACAGCAAGTGATATGGTGGGCACCCCCCGTAGAAGATTAAGTGTAAGATAATGAGATGTGCGTGATCCCAGAAGGACAGTTAACGTTCTCTGCTCTGTTCGGTTCTGTTCGCTGAGCAGCAGGACTGCGGAGCGGTCGGGTCAGCGGTTCAGTGCGAGTCGGTCATGTGATTCATGTCCATGAGCTTTAAATACACCAGCAGATGACAGAGTTTAAAAAGAGAAAAGGGAACAAAGCAGACTGTGATTATGTGGCTCTGGAATCGAGAGAGAGAGCCGTTTATCCAAACCAAGTGCAGCTGCGAGAGCCGGTTCTCCAGAACCAGAAGCAGAGAGAGAACCCTGATTCACATTCACACGCTTTCATTATTACAAACACATTATTATTATTACAGCAGTAAGGTACGAGAGGGCGTGGCATTACTGTGAATAAATCACAGGAAAGAGGGGTGCGCCCCCTGGTGCCTTACTGCTGTAATAATAACACTATAATAATGCAAGATTTAATTCATTAATTAATAATCAACTCTTCCACAACGTGATCTAATCCAGTTTTTAACATGAACACAGCATCGCTCAGCCAATCAGATTTGAAGGGGCAGGACCACCTGCTTTAAAAAAAGAACACTGCTTTAGGAAAACTGAATGATGTGAATTTAGGAAATAGTTTATGCTGAAACGCCTCAGGGGAAGCGAATTAAACGAGACCACTCATTTAAGTTGAGATTTTAAGGACGTTTGTTGTAAAAGAATGCGACATGCAGACTGCGGTGCTCTGGAACTTGTGTTTGAACTCCTGTCCTGTGTGAACCTGTCTGAAACCCCGAGACACGCTCATGAACCCATCCCAGACTGTCGCCATGGCAACAAGACGTCTGAGCCGTAGTGTGAGAACGTCCGTGTACAGTATGGAGCTGCTCTCAGTATTCCGTCCCTCGGTTCCTCTCCCGATCATGAACCATGTCCCCGTCTCCGAGCGCACCCTCACGGTGCAGAATACCGTCACAGGGTTTCATATTCCCCGTCCGGACTCAGTCCTGTCTCTATACACGTCCTCTGTTTAACCTCTTCATCACACATACTCTCCCTATCCCATCCCTCCACCCTCTGCAGCTCAGCTCCCCCCATATCCACCAGCTTTTATTATATGATGTTTCATATTCTTCATTAACTCTTTATTTCAGTCTAAAGGCATCATCACATCAAGAGAGCGAGAGCGAGAGAGAGCGAGTGTGAGAGAGAGAGAGAGCACGCGAAAAAGAGCGAGAGCGAGAGAGAGAGACTGCTGCTCATGACTGAAAGAAATCTCATTCTGTTCGTTTAGTTTCTGCCTGAAAAACAATAAAAAATAAAACAGTTTAAGATTTTCAGTTTTTTGAATCCAAAGGAAGAACGTGAGAAGCTGCTGCTTTCAGATCCAAACGACTTCCTGAAGGTTAATTACTGTTTCACTGACGAAGAGAACACCGCAGACGACAACCAGCTTAACCATGTCAACCAGAAGAACCCGGAGCTGCTTCACTCATAAAAAACCCGTCCACCTCTCAGTGCTGGGCATCCAGCTTCTAAACCTGATCTGGGTTTGCATGTTCTCCCTGTGTCTGTGTGGGTTCTCTCTCAGTCCAAAAACATGGCTGCTCTCAAACCGGTTGGACACTGGTACATCCATCTACCGTCTGAGCTAATCTAATCAGAAGTGGACCTCATGAGGGTGCAGGCAAAAAGAAATACACCCAACGAGAGCACAACAAGAAAGCAAGGTCATGGCATTCAGAACAATGGCAGCAGGGTCTGTGGAATGAGAAGTTTAAAGCAGAAGATCATTTGTTTGCTGAATGGCTGGAAGCAACAGTGAAGCATGGAGGAGGTTTCTTACATATCCATCAGGATTAAAGTGTCCTTAATGCTGAGAAGCATCCACCACAAGGTTCCATCAGAGAGGTGCATTAGAACCACCCCAAACATCCAACCAACATCATTAAAAACCATGTTCAGCTTAAAGCACAACGTTCTAAACGTGAGAGGCCTGACCCCAGGAGCCTCCATCCACAGAACATCTGCAACATCAATAGAACAACCTGCCAGCAGAGCGCCTTTAAAAACGCTGTGTGTTTTGAAAACAAAGCGTGATTACATGTGTGTGTGTATAGTATACACTTCTACTGCTGATGTCATCTTCATTCACATTCTTTGGGTTTTGTTTTGGCATGGCAGGTGCTACATGATCCCCCACCCAACCTTCACCTTTAATACACCAGATGTTCGCCGTGTGGCAGTCGATTAGTTCAGCCTCACAGTGCATGATGATCAGGACTCTTTATAAACAGTAAGGGTGTGATGTCACCGAGGACAAACGATGATTACTCTGACATCATCTCCTCATCTTCTGCTTAATACTCTATTGGGGTTGTAAGAGGTGTTTTGAGGGGTGTTCAGATCCTTCACTGAGTGTGCACACACACACACTATAATTGGGGCAATTGAGAAGATTCACCTTGAATCCATGCATTTGGAATGTTGGAGGAACCTGGAGGAAACCCACAGACACAAGGAGAACATGCAAACTCCACACAGATCAGGAATCAAAGCCAGATCCTCAGCTGAGAGGAGAACATGCAAACTCCTAACAGGTTGATTGATCTTTAGGATTACAGCTGATGAGTGAGACTGAGAGCTCGTGCTGCGCCAGTCAAAACGTTTGTGGCGTCTTCCTGAACCTGAACTCGTTGGTGGTCGCTCTGCCGCTGTTGCTGCGCGGGGTCGGGTGGTACTGAGGTCACAACCCTGCTGTCCACCTCACTTCCTCTCTACCAATTTCCCATTTCCTGACAGAGCACCGGACGGACAACAGGACAAAGCTCTCTGTGACGCTCTGCAGGACAGAGCTTGTCATGACGAAGGTCCTCATATGTACACACACACACACACACACACACAATTAAAAGGTCATCTGAATTACAGCTCGGTTACAGTTTGAGGTAAAAGAACAAAATATAATTAATTTCATCCAAGTAAACATCGTCTACACTCTGTGCACCTATAGTTTCCTAAAATAGCCCAGCTGTCCGTATGACCGCAAGTCTCTCTCTCTCACACACACACACACTTACTCACACACACAGTGTTCCATACTAATCAGTTGTACTACTGCAGCAGAAGAAATCCCTCGTTTTCTTTCTGTGCTCCCTTAAACACACACACACTCACACTCACACCCACCATCAGAATCCCTTCTATCCCCTATGGACAAACACACCAACTGGCTGATAGCCACGTATCCATGGAAACGGGCACAATGCAGCAAAAGCCTGTTGCCGGTGGTTGGTTATAAAAGCTCTCACACTCTCACACACACACACACCACTGATACCCAGCATGCACTCTGTCAGTCATACCAAAATGTAATGAATCATAGATTTCCAGAATCCGAGCTCCAGCTGTGCACCGTGTGGGCGGGGCTTATGTGCCCGCGTGGCTGTACCGCGGGTGTTCTGATAAACAGCTGACGCAGCACATCACACCTCCATCCGCCTACCGAGCGCACGTGCCACCCGGGAGCAAACTGCGACCGACAGGTTCGTATCCCATACACTGCGCTCTGTTAAAGCCACACACACACCTGCTCCACCCGTGGACGTGGGCGTCAGCCTCCACCTCCCCAAACCACCTACCGCCATGCCACGAGCGAAAACCACGCAAAGTTATTAATACCACTGATCACACACACACCGTCAACCACACACACACCCCATCACCATCACAGCACCACACACACACCATCACACACACACCATCACAATAACTAATCGGATGTGAAGACATGCGCAGTCATTAAATCGTGCGGGGGGCCGTTAAAGAGCGGGATTCAGGATGAAGATGATCATCAGAGCTTCAGATTATAAAACATTTCAGATTAAACACCTTCAGTGTGAGACTTTAAATCAATAATAATTCTAATGAAATGCCTCTCCATCACTGGAACCTTCAGCAGTTTAATGCAGATGAGCTTCAGAACCTCAGAACCAGTGACGTCATTAATTGTTCGGTTCTCACCTTTCACCTGGCTCTCGTACTCCGTCAGGATCTCCTTCTCCTTTTTGATCTTGCCGACGTTCGACATGATCCGCGGCGTGCGGCTGCTCTGTGCTGCTGATGAAACCGAACCGAACCGAACCCGCCGCGCTCCTCACTGCTGCCCGTGCGTCACATCTGCGGGCGGGGAGCACATGGCGCGGAGCCGCAGGGTAAAGACGCGGGGACGCGGAGCTGATCCCACCAACCGGCGGCGCTGCAACCAGAGGGAGCGGCTCGTTAGAGGCGGCGCGGGCGCGGCATGAGAACCGGAGAGAGAGAGAGACAGAGTGGGGGGGTCTGTGGTTTGGGGTTCCGCGCGGTGGCTGCCGGGAAGCAACACGCGCTCTTTCTAATTAAACCTGAAAACGCGTCCCCCGAGCGCGCGCTCACCTTCACCCACAACCAGCACGCTGGACTGAGAGGGGCGGGGCCATGCGGGCGGGGCCAGGGGCGTGGTCACGGAGTAACTAGGCAGAATTGACACCCAGCCAAATCAATAACCCTCCATGTGTCCGCAATCACACACTACTGCATGTTCCCCACCGATCACATGACCACATCCACCCCCACCTTCACCAATTCATTACCATCATGACGTCACACTATTAACAATTCAAAACGTTGGAGGCAAAAGATTTCCTAAATATTATCTCATCTTAACTCATTACCTTTCCTTCAGTCCTGGAATAGGGTCGTGGAGAGGGGAGAAGGTTTCTGGCACTGGGCAGAATCATCAGGACAGGGTGTCAATCCATCACATGGACTGCGGAACCAAATAGAAACCAGAGGAAACCTACGTGGACACAGGGAGAACATGCAAACTACACCCAGATTAGGATTAGAACCTGAATCCACAGTGTTGAGAAAGACATGCTAACCACTACACCACTGCCCCACCTTATTTATAAATATCAAATCTTGTTATCTTTTGCTTAATCCTCTACTATGGTCATGGGGAGGAAGTGTCCCATCCAGGGAAGAACTGGCACACACTCCTACAGACAAACACTATATAGGGGCAATTAAGCAGGAACGTCACCTTAAATCCATGTTTTTTGGACTGTGGCAGGAAACTGGAGAACCCAAATAAAACCCACAGAACATGCAAACTCCACCCAAATCGGGAACTGAACCTGGATCCCCAGCACCGAGAGGTGGATGTGCTGGGCACTACACCACTGTGCCGCTCCAAACATATTATTTTATTATTAATTATATTAATTAATTCATTAATTAGGATTAATTCATTCATTATTAATTTTATTATCAATATAATCCATCAACAGCCTGCAAAAGACCCAGACCAGCAACCTCCTCTAGGTTTTTCGGGGGTTAACCGACACTCTGTTTCAGCACAGACGCAGTATCATTTTGGTGGTGGACTATTCTCAGCATCACAGGTGCACAGCATGGTGTATCACTGATCATCAGAACCTGCTCTGTGGTGGTGCTGTGAGAACCTGATCATTAAAAAAAGAATGATGAGAACCAGAGCATGGAGGCAGACAGGTGGAGAACCTGGAGAACGACGGAGAGCTGATTAAATGTGCTGCTGTATTAACAGTGTTGATATGATTTCCTTCTGACGGCTTTTAGCTCCCTCTAGTGGTGAAACAGCTTCACTACAGCAAACTGTAGTTAAACGCCAAACCCAAATGTTCCAGCTCACCGCCAAAGAAACGGGAGAACCTGCTAGAACATTAGTTTACATCATGAACCGTTAATGCAAATATACACATTCAGATAAACACAACCATTTACCCATCAGCACTGAGCCGGGATCCCGTTACTTAGCAACTAGGACACTAAATGACTTGGCAGAAAGCCAGATCGGGCCGAACACCACGACTCATATTGGAACATACAAGTTTCCAAAAATAAATAAATAAAAATTCACATTTTGTCAAAATACTTCTTTATGTAAAAAAATATAAAACAGGTTTTATTACAGTAAACAGGAACTACAGAACAGACCACAGAGTGCAGCAGAGTTTTCAAAAAACACCAGATTTAAACCTTTCTTGATGGTTTTGTGATCAATGTTCCCTTCGGTTCTGTAGACGGCTCATACCTCTCACGGGTTCTTTCTCCAACACATCTCTTCAGCCACTTGATTCTGACCTTCAGTTTATTTTCAGATATTTTCTGTTGCGTTCCTACAGAACGGTTGGGTTCTGCATGCACCCATCTACTCCTCCACCGTCGGTCGACGTTCTGGTCGGTGGAGTGTGCATCTGTACACGTGTTTGATGAAGTGTGACTACCTGATATTTTGAGATAAAGCGGCGCGGTGGAGGAATGTTTGCGGTCATGACAATGATGCTGAAAGGATTCCACCTTCATGGTCCTTCTAGAACCAAACAAAGCTAATCCAAACTCCTGACTGTTTTCTGAGTAAAGTTTTAGAACAAGTGGATCCTTTTGTTTTGTAGGGATCGTGGATCCTTTTGTTTTGTAGAGTTTTATCGTTTCTCTTTTCTTTATTTTGGAGGACGGAACACTGTTATTAACAGCATTCTTTTTTTGAGCCTCTGAGGGGAGTTTAGGTGCAGGTGTGCGTTCAGATGACTTCAGTTCTCCACTTCTCACACGTGTATTTTTCCAACGCTGATCATGGAACTTGGATGCGTCACCGTCACGCAGATGTCTTTTGTGCGATATTGTTTTTTTATTCTGAATATCAAGAGTGAAAAGGTCATCTTCAGACTCTGCTTTGTTTTTGGAGAACCTGCCTTGTTTCCGTGAGGGACGCATCCGACCCGAGGCTTTAGACCCTGTTATTAATTTATTTGGAAATGAAACATTTGACATTTTGACCTTCTTTAAGTTCACGTCTGGCAAAACGGCTTCAGTAAGGTTTCCACAGAGTTCCTCTGGATTTGGCAGGGTGAGGTTCTCTGTACATTCTGCACCGGGGTCTTTTTTAGACTCATAACATGTTTGTCCCTCATCAGCTGAGTTTGGCGAGGAGGCGCCACCCACAACGCCAATCACTGGAATAAATGCTTCCTCTGTATGTCTGCACTCTGTAAACTGATCACACAGAAGGGGAGGAGCTTGCATGCTATCGATCCGATCTGTACAGACTTCCGATCCATCGGATCCCTCTTTAATGGGGCTGATGGCGTCTGAGCTCGAACACTGTGACACACCTCCACTCTCCAATGACTCAGAACTACAGTGTTGGGGCTCTGATTCATTGGGGCTTTGGGTTAATCCCTTTAAGTTGGAAAGATCAAGGTTTTTGATCTCCAGATTAACCAAGGGGGTGTTCTCCAAACACCTGGGGCAGAACTGACCCTCAGATACCGACGTGGTCTCGTGAGGGCAGGAAAACTTGTGACTAAAAGACTTAAGTTTACAGGACTGAATGTTTTTTAAACTGAGAGAATAAGAGCCTGCAGCGGTTTCTTGACACAACCGAGGTGGCTCCCTCTGCCGGTTAGAGAATTCACTGAAAATCACTTTGGACTCATTGAATGAGAGCGGTGTGATTGTTATTAACTCTGTGACATCAGGACAATCGCTTTCATCTGATGCTGGTTGATCAGAACAGTTTCCATATGTTGAGAACTCTGCATCGATGGGTTTGTTTTTCGGTTGAGTTTCTAACGTGATGATCTCAGAAAAAGAGCAAGCATCCACCGTGTTATTTCTTCTCTCTGTCCGTTTGTCTAATTCTTCACCCAGATCTCCAGATTGTTCAGTGTCTACATCAACATGTTCTCCCTGTGCGATGGGAGAGGACTCAGTGATTTTAAGCTGTGTATCTGAGGTCATAGTACCATTGAGCAACTGTTGAATGTCATCACACAACATAAGGCATTCAGAATTTGGATCTGCAGGAACGAGCTCTCCACCCACATTAAGCCATGATGAGGTGACCTCCTCGGGTGGCATCACACTCTCGTTCCTCAGTAAGCGATAACGACATGGTGACTTACTAAAATCAGATTGGAGCTGCTGAAAAACCACCGAGTTTTCATCGGTTACAGAACACTCTGATATGCCTTTAAACAGATCTGCTGAGAGAACTTTGGCCACCTGCTTCATCAGCAGAGTCCTGTCCCCATCCCAGAACAGATCCAAAATATTCTGGGACACATCATGTGAGGAGCTGTCTTCTGAATGTTCTGCTGACGGAGCCTGGAAAGATCTAATCAGGTCCAATAGCTCTTTCAGTGTAACATCACGCACTTCGGTTTCAGACGAATCCGACACAGACTTGTCTTCTTGGCTTTTTGATACGGACTCATTTGAACAGACGGGATCTTGGGATTGGGTTGGGATTTGTAGTGCACCAATGGGGTCGTTTTGAGAAGGGTTCGATGTAGGGTTATTTGTTTCGGTGCATTTTATTACCGAGATGCTGCTTTTCTGTAACTCTTTCAGCTCGTTGTTGGTCTTCGACAGTGGACTAGGGGCATTATGGGAGTTCTCTCTCTCTTTATAAAGGTTTTGAGTGGAATCAGCTGTAAAAGGCAGATTTTTGCTTGTTGTGACATCATTTAATTCTGAACTGGCAGTTTTTTGGGATATGGGTGGAACAATGGCCACCGCCTTGCATGTTTGCCGGAGAACATTCTGCTGCGGCAGTCTTATATCCAAAGGGTTAACAGGATTACCACCATGCTGCAGCTCGTCTGATCTTTCATTGTTCTTTTCTTCAACATGTAGGTATTGTATATGAGATATTCTGGATTGAACAACGCAGTTTACATTTGTTAATTGATTACATCGCTCAATTTGTTTCCCTCTGGAATGATTCGGTCTCTCAGCAGCGAGTCTGCTAAACTGCTCCAGAGGAACACTGGTCTTATTTCCATTCTGCTGCACAGTGGAACCTGCCACGGCACTAACACGGCCTTGACTCTGCTCGCATGAGGTCTGCTGCTGTTCTTTATGAATTCCAAACTCAGACTTTTCCACCACACGATGTAAAGCGGCCCAATGTTTCTGAACAGGTTCTTGTTGGTTCCATGTCTGTGTGGTTGATTTGAGTGGAGTGATCCTCTTTTTATCATGAGATTTTAAACAGACATTGGAAGCACTGGTGCTGCTGAAGGTCTGACTGTGTGATGTCATCATGTCATGTGATAATAGGATGTTTCCTAGTTTGTCTGACATTTGAGGGCGTGTCTTTATCCTGTTCACGGTGTCAATCTGGTGTTCAACACTGTTTTGACAGAACCTTAATGCTTCGACTTCATTTACTCTCTGTGTGAACAGGTTTGTAATGATGGGCTGATTGATTGAGGGAGGAGTCTGAAAAAATGCTGGACCATGAGTACTGCTCAGGTGATTGGCTGGACTGTAAGCACTGTTATTAATGCCTGATGAAAGCTGAGGTGTGATTGGTCCACTTGTGTTATAACTTGGCTGACTATACGAACCAACACTGTTATTCTGTCTCACAGTGGGGGTGTGGCCAACGTTCAGGGTTTGAGGACATTGAATGTAATTACTGAGGTTCTTCTCTGGTGTGATGACAGGAGGAGAACCCATGTTCCCTGAGGAAACTGAAACCAGACCAACATTAAAACCTGAATAACTCCTAAAGTGCAAAGGCAGTCCATGAGCCATGTATCTTTGTTCCAGATGAATTCTCTCTTTTGCTGCTTTATCATCTGTCTGAATGTGATTGGCTGACTGTTGAGGCTCAGCTTCAAAAATCGGCAGTCTGGTCTTAGGAACATGGTCAGGCTGAGAAGATTGTGAATGTGAACCATACATATGCATGTTGTCTTCACGTACAGGGTTGGCTTGAGAAACGGGATAGAGTGTATGGTCCGAGTTCCCGTTACCACTGGGCATAGAATTAAAACTGTACTGTTGCATGGTTCCATTGTTCTTTGCAAAAGCAGCAAAATGTTCCGAATTTGAAATAACTGGAGTAGTGTTGGGTAAATTATTCCGAGAGTGTTTGAACCACACCCAACGCTGCAGATCTGCTGAAGGATGGACAGATTGCTGCGGATAAGTTCTTGCTGCTTTGTCTCCATTGTGTTCTCCTGACTGCCCCGAGAAGTAGGGCAGGTGCACAGTCTGTAAAGGTGCAGACACCATGCTTCCTGCAGATGAGGGTGTCCAAATGCAGGGCTGCATCGCAGTCATCACTCAGTGATGTAGTTTAGAACTGTAAAATAGAAAAACTAAATGTAATCAAACAAATACAAATAAAAAACAAAGAAGAAACCACACCTTTGAATTATAAATAATTCAGAACATTGTACACTGATGACCAAGATGGCAATGCATGCACAACCCGATGCTCAGCATCTAACCAGTTTTCACAACATAGTCTTTATTTACTTTGACATTCACTGCGCTCTCGATCATATGACTCGTCCAAAATACATATCTGACTGACATACTCTTTTGGATATTAATATATTAATTTATATGGCTAAAATGCTGTTTCATATTTGATCAGCTGCCGTTGGAGAAACACATACCACCATGTACGAGTGAGCCTTCTCTACCTGTAGAAGAGCCTGCAGCAGAGACCGTAAACAAAGAAGACATAAATGAGGAGATAAAAAAAGGGATAAAAGGGGGGGGGGCAGCAACAAATAACAATCAGGTTTGATGATTTTACAGTATAGTTGGTTTTCTTTATAACTACTGTCTTGTGATGTTCTCATTTGTAAGTCGCTTTGGATAAAAGTGTCTGCTAAATGACGAAATGTAAATGTAGGTTCACACATCAAGCTCAGGCTAAATCCACACCGAAAAGTGTTACCTTCCATTTTTCTTTCCAATATGCTGTCGCTGCTGAATAAGAACAAACTAAAATTATGGACTCTGACACATCAAAGGCTTATGGATTGCAACGGCATGATTTTTTTCAGGAACTTGACTAAATAAGGATGTTTCAAACAATGTAGTGGAACTGGAGGGATACACTATTTTAAGAGCTGAGGTGGCGGCGAATACATTTATGTATATCTAAAAAATAAAAAAAAAACATGGAGCACAGACTCCGTAGTAGTTAACAGCTACTGCTCTGCTGGAATATCTGAATATAAATTGTAGACCCTTTAACTCTCGCGAGTTCTCTTGCACTGTTCCTGCTGCAGTTTACATATCTATGGATGCTAATGCTTACGCAGCTTTGGAAGACCTTTGTGCTGCCATTAGCAAACTTCAAACTAAACACCAAGGGGGAGAACTTAACAATTGCAGTTTAAAATGAGGACTTTCTAATTTTATGAGAATGTTCACTGTGCCACCAGGGAACTAAAAACACTGGACCAAGTTTACACAAATGTAGTGTAAATTTGCCACACCCCTCCCCCACCTGGGACAGTCTGATCATCTGTCTCTGTTCCTGCTAACAAAGTACACCCGAGTCATCAGATGTGAGAGACCAACAATGAGAGCAATCAAAAACTGAAAGCAGAGCACCAACTCATTTCCAAAGGACCAGTTCCAGAGACAGACTGGAACCGATTTGCTCTGCATGCCACCACAGACCACACAATCAGTATCGACTCCTACACATACTCTGTAACAGATCAACAACAGTGTGGACAAGGTAAACACTCACAAAACAATACAATCTCTCAAATTCCTCTGAGTCTACATCTCAGACAATCTCTCCTGGTCCATAAACACATCAGTCCTGGTCAGAAAGGCACTGTTGTTCTACAGAGACTAAAGAAAGCCTTCTTGTGTCCCAGGACACTTGTAGACCTTTACTGCTGTACTATTGAGAGCATCTAAACAAACTGTATCTGTGTGGTATGGCAATTGCTCTGCAGCTGACCGGAAAATGCTTCATGGGTAGTTAAAACTGCCCAGCGCATAACTGGCACCAAGTTACCGTGCATCTGTACAATACATAGTGTAAATGTTCATAAATATCTCACCATGCACTTTATAGTATTATATATAATTATTCTCTATCTTGCACTTCTGATTAGACGTTACTGCATTTCCCTGGCTCTATACTTGTTTACTCTGTTCCCTGACAAAGTTCAATTTAATCTAATCTAAACACCTGTACATGACCTCAGTCCATGACCTCATATCAGAGGTCAGTGGACCAACAACCTGTACTGGATTAGAACCCCTCCAAACAGGATTAGGGGACTTGCACTTTAGTGCCCTTTAGTGGTGGAAATAAAAACAATACAACAGGGGCAATCTATTTCGAACAGATAGAGGAGCTTGAATTGTCCTTACAGCCGGCTCCAGCGTCTGATAATCCAGATAATGAAGTTCAGTATGTTAGAGTGGCACATAATACTGCAGACATACACACACACACACACACACTTTGTAAGGTCATACTGCACATTCTGAGGCTACAGCTCCAGTCCGTCTTCCTCTTAAATCACCAAAAGCACAGACCACTCACACAGACAAACCCAAGAGTTCCAAAATCACTTCAGGTTCCAGATGTAAAGAAAACCCCAAAACAATTCAATCATACAGAAATGACTATTATGACCGTAAACCTGCCAACATGTCACGTTCAGAGAGTCAGAATTCCAAGGTAAAATGTTCTTGCAGTTTATAAACCTGGTGGTCCGTTTGTTGTTCTTTAATAATCTGTGGTCAGATTTTACAGAGTATTTCATTTTCTATTTTAATGCCGTTGAAACTTTACAGAAAATGTGATTATGAAATGCCAAATTCAGAAGCTCATAATAAACACGGAATGCAGAAGGGTTAATTTATTCGCTTAATTTAAACTTTTCCAAAAGTAAACTGAGGTATTAAAGGCGTTTTTCAAAAAACTGAACTGATTCTTGTGAAGTAGGTTTTCTACCTCTATACACCACAGCGCTAACGGGAACAAACTGCAGAAGACGGAGTTCGAACCGAAATAGTAAATGTAAGTAAGTAATGTAAGTAAATGTTTTAAAAACAAAACCCCGACACTCACCACGTTAATGAGTTCATCTTTATTCAGACTGCAGACTCCACACGATTCACCTCAGAACTGAACCAACGACCCGCAACGAGGCCTTAAATAACCTCCGCTCCCCAGAGGCCCCGCCCACCGTTACGTCATACTGCCTCAACCGAAAAATAACTGCAATAAAAATAATGTGAAAACATTAATAAATTACACATGCATTATGGAAATGAAACCACAAACTCTAAAAGCTCTGATTAGTAATTGTTTATTTTTATCAAAAGTAAAAAAGTATATATTTAAAACTTACAAATCAGTTTTCAAAATATATTTCCTGTGTTTATTCAAAAAACATCATATCTCATAAACTCTGCTTCGTTCTCCTTACGGGGAAAACACGCAGAACAGAAAATGTTATAAATTATTATCATGGTCAGTGAGGTTAATTATAATGAATGCTTCATGGAGGCCTCTCTGCTTTGAGATGTAATATGTTATGAACAGACCTTTTATTGTTGAAGACAAGTACATTATGGGATGTGGACCTTCACCCCCTTTATGATTCTTTCCTTGGCTTCCTGACAGCAGATGTCATTTTCAGAAGAAGTTTTAATCATTACAGAAGCAGCTCTCTGTATCAAGGAGAGTTTTAATCCTGGATGGAGTTTGCATGTTCTCTGTGTGGGTTTTCTCTGGGTGAATTGACCCTATATACAGTGTGTGAGAGATGGATTGGCGCCCTGTTCTGGGTGCATCTGAAACCGGAAACCTCCCCAGCGACTCTAGTAGGATATTAAGTTCAAGATGAGATAATAAAAGAGGAAACAAGTGATGTGTTGTTAGTTGTACAGCGAAATCAGAATAAATGTAAAATTTAATATTGTAATGTCATTAAAGTAAATAATCTGCAGATTAATTAAACATTCCTGTTTAATGTAAGAAACTTCACTCAATGAAGACCAAGTAACTCTAGTGTGACTGGTGTTTAACCATGTTGCAGTTGTGGTTTTCCACACAGACACGATCTTTAGAAAAACAAAAGTTTACGACCGTCTGCTGTGATCGTTTAGGTGAGGGGGAGGGGACGTCATGTTTAAATGCTTTATTTGCAGACACGGCTTCCCACACAGACACATTCCACAGATCAACATCTAACAATGCTATTAACAGAAACGCCTCGTGGTTCTGTCTATATTAAAGGTGTGACCTGTAGATGATGGAACCACAACTTTCATGATCTTACACAGAAGCTGTTCCAGAGAAATGTAGTGGATTCTAAAATGTGATCTGGTCCACTGGCATTAAATTGTAATTTAACAGATCTGATCATTTCAGCTTTAGCTCAAACCTTCAGGTTTTCATATAAACAGAGAGTGGAGGGATTTTAACAGTTTTTGAACAGTGGGACAGTCAACAGAAAGATGTCATAAGTTCATACCACAGAAGGGGCAGGAAGTGGGACCAGCTGTCGGATGGTCTCATAAGACAAAGGACTGTTTGGACACATAGATGAAGGAAGTCATGCCCTCCTGAAGGACTTAAATGGACTTCGGGCAAAGCTATGGCCCTTTATTTCATTGTTTGAAATTTTACACTGTATTTTCAGTGTTGCGCACTAAATATCTTTGGGATCAACTGCTGGCTCCTGACCACTTATTAGAAGATATCAAGAGACAGAGACAGGGTCTGTATTCTGTAACATGTAATAGCAACCTACTGTATACACCACACGCTGGGAAACATCTATTAGTAGGTATCTGATAAGTGAATCCAAAATCTTAACTTTTTATGGATCCAGATGTTCATCTATTTCCTGACAGACTCAGTCAAGCCTGGGCCGAGATTTCCTTCCTTAAAAACATCGGTTACAGTGTCTTTTAAGCAGGTGATCAGCTTCTTAATTACTGTAGGAGCCTTTACTTTGATATATAACCAGCTTTATACGATCAGAAATAGAATTATTTGCCTTTTAAAACTAGATTTCCTCCTTTACTACTTATTTTATAAATGATCAAATAGAGTAGTAAGACAAAGTATATAAAAAGATTTTATAGGTAAAAAGATTAATTAGTTATTAATTATTAATTAGTTCTACTCAGTGTAATTAAATGATCTTAACTACGCAATGGCTCCTTATCAGTTGGTCTCTTACCAAAAAAGTATCTTCACCATAAAGACCATGTTCAACACTTCGAGCTGGCCTTTTATATCATAGGTCAGATGCACCAATCATGACCGATCCTCACATTGGTAGTCCAAGTTGCCAGCCACCCTGGAGCCCCAGTGGCCATCTATAAGTCCAAACGTGATTAAATTTTCATGACGCACATTGGACCTTCAAACAATTCATTTACGATGTTTCTATCTAGGCATAATTAAAACTTCTTTCCCTCGTCCCCTGCATGCTCCCCGCGGTGGGAGTTTCCCCCTCGTGCTCTTTGACCTTCCATACTGAAATCTAATGAACAGGACTGAAACTCAGTGTGTAAACTCAGTGACATAAAGAAAGAAAAGACACCGAGTCATTTCTTCAACAGAGAAAGAATATTACAGGTTTTAGTTAAGAACACAACGCTGCAATTAACGTTACATTTTAATCCTGAGGTCTTAATCCTCCTTAATTTAATATTCAAATTATTATTTCATATAAGAATATTTGATTGAACTGCATTCTATTTTCTGTCAGTGGTTTCCCTTCAAGAACATGGGTTCTTCTGTTCTTTTACTAGTTATATTTATTAACAACAATATAGATTAGTGACACAAAGCACAAGAAAAAGATTACATAAGTAAAAACATTATTAAGTTCTCCTCAGAGTAACAATATAATTTTATCTCACTGAGAGAACACGGAACCTCCACTCTGTTGTCATCTCATTATCTTTCACTTAATCCTCTAAGGATGTAAACCTGAATCCCCAGTACAGGGAGGATGTGTTAACCACTACACCGCCACCTACATGTCAGTAACAGAATAGCATGAAACTGAAGCAGGTAACATTTTTATTATATTTAAATCAGATTATGCAAATAACACTCCTTTATGTGATTCGTGTAACAGGACACTGATCAGCCTGATCTAAAAACAGCATCTGAAACATGTGGTCATAAAAGCTGGGATGGTAGAGGCAGGCGCGGGCGCAGTCTGGATTAAAGTTTACCTCCAAAATCTGAGGCTGCATCACTCGCCCTCCTGAAAAGAAGAAACAAATAAAAATGAAATAAAAACCTTCTGAATAAATAAATGAATAAACTGTATAAACTATATTCAGATGAAGAACTCTCACAGCGGAGCCATTCCTCATTACACTATATAAGCTACACCTCCATGGTTCTCTATCCATTCTCCATGTTAGAAGATTCGCCTGCTGTATGGAGACACATTATCATTATCTCCTCTACTACGGTCACTGCGGAGGGAAGAATAGAGCGTTTCTGGTGCTGGGCAGATATACCCAGGACAGGGTGCCAATCTATCACTGGACGCACACACAGACACACACATTATATAGGGGCAATTTAGAGCATTCAATTCACCTTGAATCCATGTTTTTGGATTGTGGGAGGAAACTGGAGAACCCAGAGGAAACCCATGTGGACACAAGGAGAACATACAAACTCCAGACCGGGATTCCAACCTGGATCCCCAGCGCTGAGAGGAGAACATGCTAAATGCATACCTCCTTCATGACGCTCCCATTTCAGCATCAGGTCAACGGCGTAGATTGCTCTAGAGGAGGGGTATGCGCAGATCCCGTACGGTGCAGGACGCGACGCAGCTGCCTGGAACAGTTCTGCAAATGCCCTGAAGATATCATGCTGACGTGCGTGCACACACACGCACAAACACACACACACACACACACACACACACACACACACACACACACACACACACACACACACACACACACACAGTAGATTAAGATGTTATTGTAACAAACACTGCCTTTAAAATGATCACGCTGCTGTTGAAGAAATGTACCTAACAAATCTGAATAATGTTATTTTAAATCCTTTTCTACATTATAACTAAAGTATAATACCATGGGCTTTTCACTAATGGAGGGGGGGGGGGCTATTGGGAATGATGTCACAGCTGGATGAACGGCTCAGCCAACCAGATTTGTTAAAAAAGGTTTACGTTAAGTTATTAACCAAAAAGACAGGTTTGTCTGTAGTGTCAGAAACAACGTGAGTGTCCACGTGTTTTTTTAATCTGGTCTGTTTTAGTGTTTTATATGTTCAACGATCTCCATTTAAATGAAATATGGAACCCAAATCTCTCACCTCCACGTCTTTCCACTGATAGTCGGGGAACTGCTTCTCAAACATCGGAATAAACTCGTCATAATGAACCTTAAAGAACCAAAAATCAACAGATTAGATGGAGACACTATGAAAAACCAATCTATTATTCTTATTTAGAGTTGATGCCAACAGGATTAGAGGGAGTCAGGACTGTGGGTGGTTAGTTGCTGATTGGAGGGTCTTACAGCAGAAGGAAAGAGCTCTGATATCTCTCTAAAGCAGGGATGCTCAATACATCGATCGAAGGGGTGTCAGGTCGATTGCGATGGAGGTTTGAGAAAAAAAAAGCGTTTATCACGTATCAGCGCTTTTTTACGGCACAGTATATCTGAAGCGCTTATATAAACGCGCGCATACATTCACACACAATGTGATTCATTCTGAATCACGAGCGGTCTGCACGATCATCTACATTAGATTTACATTACATTACATTACTTTGTGTTTTTACACTTTATTTAACTGACAAGACGAGTGAAGGACGAGTGAAGCTCAAAAAGAACTAAAATGTTCCACTTTCATTTAGAGTGGGAGGATGAATATTTTTTTACAATGTCAAACTCAAAATGCATTTGCTTTTAATAATGTTCATGTTCTGTTTGGGGGCAGCACAGTGGTTTAGTGGTTAGCAGGTTCTCCTTTCAGCACTAGGGATTCCTGGTTCGAATCCCAATCTGGATGGAGTTTCCATGTTGTCTCAGTGTCCGTGTGGGTTTCCTCCAGGTTCTTCGGTTTCTTCCCACAATCCAAAAACATGGATTCAAGTCAAATGAATTCTTCAAATTGCCCCATATAGAGTGTGTTTGTGTGTGTGAGTGTGCCCAGTGACAGATTGGCACCCTGTCCTGGGTGTATCTGCCCAGCACCTGAAGTGTTCTCCCCTGAATGGGCATGGGGAAGATAATGGATGGATGTTCTGTTTGGGGAAATGTGTGTTACAGTGATTGTTTTACATTTGTCCTGTATACTGTGTGTTTGGGTGTAACTAAAATTAGGTTTTCTCCGTGCTATTTGCTGGAATGTGTTTAATAAAAGAGCAATTCTAACAGATTTGACAATACTAACATGATGTGTGTAAACAGGTTTCAATATAAAAGCTTAAAATATAGAGACTGACCCCGGTAGATCTCGATGACCTGTCCAATGGAAAAGTAGATCTCGGGCCAGAAAAGTGTCGGCACCCCTGTTCTAAAGCATCATGGGTAAAGATCGCTGAAGGTGCTGTGTGGTGTCACCAACACGTCATGGTCACGAGAGATGTTCTCCATTAAGGTGACTGACTGCCTCCACGGAGTCCGGTGAGACCAAGCACACACCCCTCCTGATCAGTTAATTCAGACCGTACTGCGTGAAGTGATTGTGATGTCACAGCTCTTTAAGTTTGCTTTATGTTCGTCTGCGTCATGCTCTGACCTGCTTCAGCTGAGCTCCGTCGGTGTAGTTCATCACGGTGAAGTGCTTCTGATAATCATCAAACTGATCCAGAGAGAACGGTCTGCAGGGCAGCAAATCAAAAAAACCAAAAGAATTGAAAGAAAATGTTTAAGTAATCGCGTTTTAGTAGATTTAATTCACTAGCTTTAAAACTGCTCTATCTAAATTGACCCTATAAAGTTTGTGTGTGTGTGTGTGTGTGTGTGTCTGTGTGTGTGTGTGCGCGCACCCAATGATGGATTGGCGTCCTGTCCTGGGTGTATCTTCCCAAAAACTAAAATGTTCTTTCCTAAATGGGCATGTATAGGGGAATTCATTAGTTCTTCTAAAGGTGCCCCCCCCCTTACTGTCCCAGGACACACACTGCTGAAAGCATCTGTACCCCTGAAGCATCCAGAACATGGATCCTTCATTACTGATACCAAAACATTGACACAAAAGAGTGAGCGCGAGTGACCTGTTGGCGAAACGCAGCCAGAAGACGTCGTAGGCGTAAAGCTGCAAAGGCTGCACGGAGCGCAGGAGCAGCATGTAGCGTATGTCGAACTTCACCAGGCCCACCTCCTCTCGCTCAAACAACACCGGGTTCTCCAGGTATTTACAGACCACCTGACACACACAAGATTCAGCAAAAGCATTTACACATTCAAACCGTCTGTATGGACCAGGGTCCAATCCCGTTCTCGGCTTATTTATAATGATTTAGATTTTGTTTTTTTCTGCATTATTAGACTTTTAAAGATGGTGGCGTGGGCACATGCTGCAGCTTCTCTCTCTTTTGTGTTCTGTCCTGAGAACCGCAGTGTTATTATGAATCTTCATCTATCTACAGATCTTCAAACGCACTTACATATCGACCATGCAGACCAGCAACTGTTTCTCAAAAACACACCAAGCCACACACACTGCATCAGATCTGCACCACCCTCAGAGGAGCTCCCATCCATCCCCCCCACCACCACAGCCCCTTGTACTTTGAACTACCAAACTAGTTCATAAGCAGGGAGGGTGAGTTTGATCAGTGGGGTCTGTGTGAGTGTGTGTGTGTGTGTGTGTGTGTGTGTGTGTGTCACCTTTGGTGTGCTCTCTCGCTGTCGAATGATGTAGTTCAGGTTGTTGGTAATGTGTGTATCCAAACCTCGGGCCAGGTTCCAGGGTTTGCAGATCCAGTGGTTATCTTCACCTCTGAGAACATGAAGAGAATGACGTTCTAATTAAATAAATCCAATCAAACAGACTGACTAATAATACACTCAGTACATAAAACAACATTTAAGAACCCTATAGAGGGGCAGCACGGTGATGTAGTGTTTAGCATGTTTTATTTATTTTACATGTTTTATTTATTTTACATGTTTTATTTATTATTACAATTGATTTCCTTCAGGCACGGTGGCTTAGTGATTAGCATGTTCTCCTCTCAGCAATGGGGACAAGGTTGGAATCCCAGTCTGGCTGGAGTTTGCATGTTCTCCCTGTGTCTGCATAGGTTTACTCTGGGTTCTCCGTATTCCTCCCACAGTCCAAAAACATAGATTAAAGGTAAATTAACTGCTCTAAATTGCCCCTATATAGTGTGTGTGAGTGTGTGCCCAGTGATAGATTGGCGCCTTGTTCTGGGTGTATCTGCCCAGCGCCCGAAACGTTCTCTCCTGAATGGGACTCTAGTTGAGGATCAAGTGGAAGATAATGAGATTATTTAAAATAAATTAACAAACGGGCGGCACGGTGGCTTAGTGTTTAGCACGTTCGCCTCTCAGCGCTAGGGATTCCCGGTTCGAATCCCCATCTGGGTGGAGTTTCCATGTTCTCCCCGTGTCTGTGTGGGTTTCCTTCGGGTTCTCCGGTTTCCTTCCACAGTCCAAAAACATGGATCAAGTCAATTAAATTCTCAAAATTGCCCCATATAGAGTGTGTCTGTGTGAGTGAGTGTGTGCCCAGCGATGGATTGGCGCCCTGTCCTGGGTCTATCTGCCCAGCGCCCGAGACGTTCTTCCCTGGATAGGCATGGGGAACCCCACCGGCACCCTAATAGAGGATAAAGCGGAAGATAATGAATGAATGAATGAAATTAACTCAGCACACACACACTATATGGGTGTAATACCAATGCAATACCTTGAATCCATGTTTTTGCACTGTGGGAGAACCAGAAAACTGGGAGTAAACCCATGTGGATATGGGGAGAACATGCAAACACCACCCAGATCAGAATTCCATCCTGGATCCAAAGCGCTGAAAGGAGAACATGCTAACCACTAAGCCACCATGCTGCGTTAATTAAATCAATCCTATTTTTAATTAGTGATCAGTAATGTTTTTCCACTGACTGAATAGTGGGTGTGGCTATCATTAAGAGCCAGTGACCTCACCTTGCCCTCTGTAATTATGAATCCAGTAGAAAGTTCCATTAAGACAGAATGAGATGTTTGAGACTGCAGTTGATTTGAGGAGATAGAATCCTTACCTCTCTTCTCTCTGTTGATAATGTCTGATGAACTGGGGAAGCTCAGTTTGGAGGTTAAAGGTGACGGGCAGCCATGGCACCGTCTGTTCTCCACGCTTGGCCCTGCGTGCCACTGAAGACATGCAGTCTTTTGTGGTCAGGATGGTCTCGCAGGGGAACTGGTTGAGGAGAACACGAGGGCGCTCCATACTCAACTTCCTGTTGACAGACTGACGGATCACTTACACTGCAAGTGTAATCTTAAATCTGTTCCTCACACACTCTGTTAGTCTGTTTGGTATGTTCTCCAGGACCCCACAGAGCAGGTGTTATTAGTGTGGTGAATGATGGTTCTGTATGTTCTGTTCTCTGTCCAGCAGCACAACACACACACACCTGCACCACCCTGACACTATCACTGCAGTACTGAGAATCATCCACCACCCTCACACCTCCACCATGGAATACCTTCTCTAGAGGAACAGATGGACTACAGAATGTAATTGTAGAACTACAAACCCCATCAGAGGTGCTGAATAAACAGAGTGTACAACTGAGGAGTTGTACCTAATGAAGTGGCCGGTGAGTGAGTGTGTGTGTGTGTGTATATATAAACTGTGTTAAAGTCTGGTTCCACAGTGTGACATTAACCATCAAGCATGGAGGAGGATGTGTGAGTGTCAGGGTTCTGATGGTGATGAACTAAAGAGTTTCTGATGAATAACTGGAACATGTGAAAAACTTCAGCCCTGTATAGAAACAAAAACATGTCCACTCACAGATAATCCCGGATATGAGAATACATCCAGAGAACGTCGGCCTCCTCCTCGAGCTCAGTGAACTGGAAGCCAGGATGTTTCAGATGTTCCAAAACCTGTTTCATCTCAGTGTACACCCTGTGCGCACACACACACACACACACACACACACACACACACACACACACACACACACACACACACACACACACAACATGGCACAATAAACACACAACATGCAGATGTGTCTGGATGTACACATTTACGTGTATTTTTTGTACATCTCACTTTAGAACGTTTTGTTCTGACGGTCGCTCGGCCCGAATCTGCACCGGAAGCTTCTCTTTGTTCTCCTGCAAAATGGTCTGTAGATAAATTAAATTAAATTAAATTAATGATATTAACAAAGCGCCGTCGGCTTAATGAATGAAATCAAAATTATTACAATTGATTTTCTTCAGGCATGGTGGCTTATTGATTAGCATGTTCTCCTCTCAGCACTAGGGATTCCAGGTTCAAATCCCGATCTGGGTGGAGTTTGCATGTTCTCCTCATGTCTGCGTGGGTTTCCTCCGGGTTCTTCGGTTTCCTCCCACAGTCCAAAAACATGGATTAAGGTCAATTGAATTCTCCAAATTGCCCCATATAGAGTGTGTGTGTGTGTGTGTGTACAGTGATAGATTGCCGTCCTGTCGTGGGTGTATCTGCCCAGCTTCTGGAGATATCAAAGCTTTAAACTCACAAACCTCATAATAAATGTCAGCAGCTTCCTGAGTTTGGTCGCTCACTGATTCGAGGTCAGCATGAATCCAAGGTACGAGTCGACACATCCGTAATAACGAATCCGACTCCCCAAAGGCGTAATCCCTCGTCACCTCGTCTACAGAGATCAAAGACACGGTCAACTCATTACACTTCAAACATGTTCACACTGATCAGCATCACACCACACTGTCAATCTGTGTTGGGCTGTCAATCTGAGGGTTGTGGGTTCAAGTCCCAGGGTACCTATGTGGGCTGAAGAAATAATGAAACTTGTGTTTTATTGAATGAATATGGTTTGCACTATGTCATGTTTGGTATGCATATGATCATCTTCTAAAGGTGCTTATTTATGTACAAGGTATACATTGCTAGATTGTGATATAGTAGATTTATAGAACATTACATATTTCTGGAATACTGTAGCCTAACAGATGGTCTGCAGGAAAAACTCTTTTTTTATTTCAAATGACAATCAGCATGAAGCATCACACCTATGGCAGCTCACTACACATCAGTCACAGCCGATACTATTTATCCCTAAAACCGGTTTTAAGATGGTTTCCACATCCTGATGGCTTGGTCCAATTAGCATATGAATTGAACGAAAAATCCTGGCTTCTAGCCTTATTAACATCAAAAGGATCAAAGGTTCATGTGAATATAAAAGGATGTAACAGGCACACTCTCTCTCTCTGCTCTTGGGCTTATCATTTGGTCTCCTGGTCTAGCTCGGGCCAGTGCTGCAGCTGAGCCCTGCTCTGCTTGGTTGGCCTGGTCAGGCTCTGCTTAGCCAAGGCCTGCCTCGCAATGCTCGGCCCAGCGGGCTCTTGGTTCCGGTATCTTTCCAGCGTTTGCACAACACGTGAGTTTGTACCTAAAGGGGGCGTTCATTTACTGTTAATATAAGTTTTATTATAACTTGTTCAGTAATTTTAGTAATCTTTGTGTTCTAAATTAATCTTTTGTAATAAATACTGTTATTACTTTTAATCAAAGTCTCCAGTTAATCTTTCAAGGCTGGAGTTTGAGGGGTAATTTATTTTACACTAAATGGTGTATATTGAGCAGCTATAAGATTGACCTTTGAGGGATATTTAGATATATCCACATGTCAATATAGCCTCTGTCCATGTATTATAAAAGCCTCTGACATAATTAAGATTTCTGCATGCTTACAGAATACCTCTGAGTCAGATATAGCTTAAACCATCGAGATAAATTTAACCCACTTAGTGCAGAGAAGCACTCCTGTAACTAAAGTTACAGTTTAATACAAATATCTTTGGAGTCAGATATTTTACACAACAGAACACACATTAAACCTTCGACCGTCTCTCATTCTCCGTAATTGGTAATGGGACGCGGAGGACTTTATTAATACCATATTAATACCCAAAAGTCCTACAGGGCCTCTGAGCAAGACCCTCAACCCTTATTACTTTAGGGATGCTGTGGCCAATCATGTGCTTGCATTGTAAGTCCCTGAGAGCATCGGGTTAGGGCGTCTGCTAAATGCCCGAACGCAAACGTAAATGTGGATAATGAACGGTCACCTGATTAAGGGGCGTGTATAATCTGATGAACTCTGTCTGCTTTTTCTCTGCATCACGTTATAAATTTATTAAAACTGATCTGAGATCGGCGGCACGGTGGCTTAGTGGTTAGCACGTTTGCCTCTCAGCGCTAGGGATTCACGGTTTGAATCCCCATCTGGGTGGAGTTTCCATGTTCTCCCCGTGTCTGCGTGGGTTTCCTCCGGGTTCTCCGGTTTCCTCCCACAGTCCAAAAACATGGATCAAGTTAATTGAATTCTCAAAAAATTGCCCCCTATAGAGTGTGTCTGTGTGAGTGAGTGTGTGCCCAGCGATGGATTGGCGCCCTGTCCTGGGTCTATCTGCCCAGCGCCCGAGACGTTCTCCCCTGGACGGGCATGGGGAACCCCACCGCGACCCTAATAGAGGATAAGTGGGAGATAATAAATGAATGAATGAATGATCTGAGATCTACTTTATCTCAGTGTTCATGAGGTTGGTAACTTTGTGTTAGCGCACATGTATACACTAACTCAAACAGTTGAACATTCAGGGAACCCTCAGTGAGGAGCAGGTTCTCCGAGGACCTCTATGGTCAGAGGAAACCTCACGCCCAAAAGAACGTCTGAGATGAAAGAACATGTCTGCACTCCATAACCTGAAGCGAAATAAACTATTTGAATGTACATTTAAATACAGCGAGCATGTGAAAACCTGTCTGCCATCCTCACTCTTTACAGTATTAATATATATATATATATATATATATATATATATATATATATATATATAT
>JAFMOD010000661.1:65323-77005 GCA_019802435.1 Corydoras maculifer | reverse complement strand
AGGGCGCCAATCCATCGCTGGGCACACACTCACTCACACAGACACACTCTATATGGGGCAATTTTGAGAATTCAATTAACTTGATCCATGTTTTTGGACTGTGGGAGGAAACCGGAGAACCCGGAGGAAACCCACGCAAACACGGGGAGAACATGGAAACTCCACCCAGATGGGGATTCGAACCGGGAATCCCCAGCGCTGAGAGGCGAACGTGCTAACCACTAAGCCACCGTGCTGCCTGTAACAGGTTTAGTTTATATTAATCTGTATTTTATAATTTAAAAAATAATGTATTGTATATCACACACTGATATCAATGTGAAATACTCAGAGGGGTGTGGTATTGTTAATGATGTCATGGCGGGACACACGGTTCAGCCAATCAGATTTAAGGAGCAGAACTACCCCTTTTTTATAAAAAGTATTAAGGTATCGTCTGCCTGAATAGCTGAATAGCGTGACTATTCTAAGGTCTGTGCAGTCCATCAGCTCAGTGAGCGTGTTCTGTATCTGAGGTTCCTGCATTCCCTTTTCTAATAGCAGAAGCCTCCAGTGCAGAAAAACTCTCGTTATTTTCCTCTTAATCATAACTTGGGGTGGGATGTGTTAAATCTCGCTTAACCCTTGTTTGATTTTATTTGATTTTTCATTACTCACTGAGATCTGAGACACTCAGCGCCTGTGTTTTAATGAAGTGTAACATTCTGACCTTAATGTCGGGAGGAAACAGTGCTTTAGTGATCCTATCCATGTTTCCACAGTTGACCTGAATGCTGGTGTTGGTGAACTGTAACTCGTGGAAGCTGCTGGAATTGTCTTTGGGACAGATGTCACTTTCTCCTGAAAATGGCGAGACGGTGATGGTGTTCTTCATCTTTGACTGGGGCAGATTATTGCTGATGCCACCATCTACATACATCTGGAAGAAGTAGAAATATTTAAGACCAAGTTGGTAACACTTTCTATAAATCCTGTTTTTATAATGTTTTATAAACAAGTTTATAAAGCTTCATAAACGTTCATAAAAGTGTTTATAATGCTTTGGAACTCTTGTCATGTACATATGACACATAATGACACTGATAAGACTTTATAGAGCTGTATGAACAAATACAACTGATTTAAACAGACTCACATAAAGAAGCTCATATTTTATCTAAAACATAAAAACTTCATTTATCGGTGTGTTTGTTCAAAAAAGTCCATGAATAATGACAAATAAATACTCAAATGTTTTCAGGCATACTGCACTGTGTCCGGTTTATATAAAATAGTTTTAGAATATCTTTACATCATTGTGTTCCAATCGAAAGGCCAATAAGCACCAATTCCATCTCAGTACATCTGCATCCACCAGCACACACACACACACACACACACACACACACACACACACACACACACACACACACACACACACACACACACACACTGGTGCACGCTCATGGTCTGATCTCGGGGTTATGTTTGTTTAATGGGCTCGAGTAAATGAGTTCATGAATAAAAGGTAACACTGTGGACTCTGTCATGAAACTTATCAGCACAGAGCTAACTGGTTGTGCAGCGTCACCCCATTGCGTTCTCATCTGAATACTCACGACGCCGCGGAAGGTGGGAGGGATCAGGCCACAGTACATCGGAATGAAGCAGCTACAGACGAGCGCCTGGAAACATAACATCACAGTTCATCATTTATTACACAGTAATGCAGTCATAAAGACAGATACTGATCAGATTCAAAAGTTCTAATATAATCACACAGAACACTCAGACTTTAAACAATGGCTGTTAAATGAACAGTCCTAATATTCCTTTATTACATGAAGCCGGTTCTGATGACAGCAGGTTTAATTCCAGCAGATCAGATCAGACCGTGGAGGTGTTCTACAAAAAGGCTCAGGGGATCAGAGAAGTATCAGCAAAATCAAACATCCTGACCCAGATTTAACCATGATACCACTATGAACCCCTCAGAACCATGAACCCCTCAGAACCATGAACCCCCCAGAACCATGAACCCCTCAGAACCATGAACCCCCCAGAACCATGAACCCCTCAGAACCATGAACCCCTCAGAACCATGAACCCCTCAGAACCATGCTACAAAACCATGAACCCCTCAGAACCATGAACCCTCCAGAACCATGAACCCCTCAGAACCATGAACCTCTCAGAACCATGAACCCCTCAGAACCATGAAACCCTAAGAACCATGCTACAGAACCATGAACCCCTCAGAACCATGAACCCCTCGGAACCGTAAACCCCTCAGAACCGTGAACCCCTCAGAACCGTAAACCCCTCAGAACCATGCTACAGTGTGTGTGTGTGTGTGTGTGTGTGTGTGTGTGTGTGTGTGTGTATGTACTTGTGTGTGTGTGTGTGTGAGTTGATTTAGTTTTCATCCTTCAGTTTGAGCTTTGTTTTAGTTAAACCATGTGAATCCTATTCTTTTCTCAAGGTTTTGTTCTTAATTAATGCATTTTATTTTGGTATCTAGACTCACTTTATTAGGTTAACTATCCTGATCCTCAGTCTGTAGTGATGCTGACATGGTGGTGCTGTGTTGCAGCATCCTGTATCACTGATGAAGGATGAGAGGATGATAAACACAAACCGATACATCTACAAGGTGGAGCAGTGAGGTGGAGGAGTTTAAAAACTCACTGCTGTCTCTGAACCACTATAACACCAGTATCACTGCAGTACTGACAATCATCCACCACCCTAATGACACCTGCTCTGTGGGGTCCTGATCATTAGAGAACATACCAAAGAGACTAACAGAGTCTGTAGAGGAACATATGGACTACAGGATGGAACTGTAGAACTACAAACCCCAACAGTCTGATCAGAGGAGCTGATGGACAGAAAAGTTAGAGAATTGATGGTGTACCTAATAAAGTGGCCGGTGGGTGTATGTCTGTATTCGTCATTTTAAACCGCAGTCTTGGTTCTGTTAATTGGATTACTAATTTAAAATCTAAATCATCTATTAATCTCCACCGAATGCTGTCCTGGAGCAAGAGCGCCTCCACTGAACACTCAACACATCTGCAGTAGCGACGCCGTGCCCCATGTCCCTGCAGCGAGGACATATCGGGCACCAGGCAGATACACCCAGGACAGGGCACCAATCCATCACGGGGCACTCACAGATGCACGCACACACACACACACTACATAGGGTCAATTTAGAGCAGCCAATTCTCCTTGAATACATGTTTATGGACTGTGGGAGAACCCACAGACACATGTAGAACAACTAACCCTAACTCCACCCAGATTGGTATTCAGATCTGGATCCCCATGTCTGAGAGGTAGATGTAATTTAATAACATCCTGGTCATCTGGAGGCTTCGCAGGTTCTTGATATTTCAATGCTTATGGATGGAGGAATGGGTGGAGCGTACTACCCCTCCACACAGCCTGCACCTGCATCGTTGTATACTACTCTTAAGGTGTGTAAGTGCTGACAGTGAGCGCACCTCCACAAGCTCGATTTTGGAGGCGAAGTGTGAGACGAGCACGTTCTTTATGTCGCTGACCCGAGTGAGAGACACCACAAGCCTGCCACTGGACCGGAGATGGGCATCCTCAGGCATGTCCCGCATCAGCCCTGCACGCATCACATTCATTATGTTGAAGGTAGGATGCAGGGGACCCAGGTTATGCTTCCGAGCCTGTTTAGCGAGGTCGGTCACGTCCGCACAGCATTTCACTGCAAATACACAAGGAACGAAATAAAGATAACCTGTTAGTGATGAACCACTGAAACCATCTCAGATATATTAAAGAGAAAGTAAATACGATCCAAAAAAGCAATACAGATTACTGCTGTCATAATCACTAATGGGAGGTATCTGACCCTAGGTCCAGAGTTTGGTTTGAACATGGCATGGTTGATACTGCCAGCTTTAATGTCAACGGTGTAATAAATGTTTAGGAGATTCAGTCCAGCGAATTCTGCGCCAAAAGAAACGTCTTGATATGTCAATAACTGGATTTTATTTAAATAGTAATTACAGACCATGAGTCCAAGCTCTGTTAGAACCTTAGAACCACCTCTGAACACGATGGAAAACCTGGAGTGAAACATAGTGTCCAGTTCAAACCCCATAGAACCGGTTTGGAGTGAACTGGACAGAAGACTGCAACAGATTTGGTAGAACTTGTAGAAAGAACATCAGGAGTGTGTTCAGCTGTTATATCTGTTACAGAAGGCATTTAAGTTTAGAATATAGTTTGGTTTATAGAACTCTTGCTTATTTAAACTGAGACATTAAACTATTGTTTCCAATAAATGAGTGAAAACGTGGGCAGTTCTGAACTTTGATGGATGGTGTGTGCTGTCAGCTTTGGTCTATGGGAGTTTACATCTAGAGGATGATGTTAGAGACTTTTTATTTCTATTGTCCTTCATCCAAATAAACAGATTTGAAATCTAAAGAGCAAATAAACACTGCGCATGGTCAGAGCTTAAATGACTGACGATTCTCATTTAAATTTGCTTTAAAGAGTTTTCTGATAACCGCAGTCCAGATCTTTGTTAATGGAACTGTTTTCTGAAAGTTAAACTCAAAAGGATACAGGTTTGTTCTCCTGGGACGCCAGCAGAGCGCGTGTGTGAGACGGGTTGGAGTACCTATGCATGCCCGGCCGGTCAGCATGGAGGCGGTCAGCGCTCCGGCCGACGCGCCGCAGATCCGGGTGGCGTGGTGCACCAGGTACGGCGCATGCTCCATCAGACAGCTGGCCACGCCGATGTGGTAGATCCCCAAAAACCCGCAGCCTGCAAAAGACAGGCTCCAGCCCTCCTTCAGCTCGAACATCCCGCAGACTGGAACCTGCGCCCGGCGTCTGCCCCCTCAACACCGAGCGCACCTCCGCCCCAAACCACGCCCCCAAACCACGCCCCCAAACCACGCGCTGTCAGTGTGTCTGCAACAGCCTCAGCTCCTCATCCTCATCTTTATCTCATTCACACCAGAGTTACACATACACCCAGGACAGAGTGCCAATCCTTCACAGAGAAACACACACACACACACACACACACACACACACACACACACACACACATTTGCAGCCCCGCCTGTTAGAAAGTGGAGAGTGCGGTGATGATGCTGCGGGGGAGCTCGTGCTCTCTGTATGACGTAACTTCGGCTGAACGCGATTGGTTAAAGTTTAAAGCGCATAATAATCGAGCCGACCGACTTGGTATGTGAGGATAACTGCGCAGAATCAAATGCTTCTTCATTTATTTCTCCAGAAAGGCTCGTTTTCTCACCCCGTTGTTTAGAAGATGGCCGAGAGCGAAGTGGACACCCCGAGCACCCCCATAGAATACGAGAGCAAGTACTTCGAGCATCATGGAGTTCGCCTGCCTCCGTTCTGCAGAGGCAAGATGGACGAGATCTGCACCTTCTCCCTCAGGAGCAGCGACATATGGATCGTTACCTACCCGAAATCAGGTACACCATCCGGCCTGCATTTAAAGATGCTACATCACAGCCTCCGACCCACAAGAAATCCACCACAAATCACAGATTTACTATTTTTAAAAAAATTAAACTGTGATGATATTTTAAAAAGTATATTAGCAGGACACAGATCATTAATCAGTTTATCCTTAATTTGCATTTAGACAGTTAATGAATCCAGTATGATTTAATGAATGCTGGAACAGATGCTGAGCTTAATGGAGGTTAAGAATCAAAACAACAGTCAGATGTGAGGAGGAAATCGGGTTGTGTTGTATTTTATTATGGTATGTTTTTACTGGTGCACTTTAAATGTGGCCTTCTGGCCCCACGCAGACTGTGTGTCGGATGGAGCCCATGCACACTCCTCTGATTGTTTTGTAAAAGGTTTATTATTTCGTTACAGTGTTGAAGCTAATGATGTGGCATTGCGTGGATCTTAGTTATGTAACTATAAATGAAACAAACAGAGCTTACAGTCTGTTCCACTTAGTTTCATGGAAATTTACAGAATGGATCCAGAACACACTGAAAATGTCCTCTGGGAGCGATTTTCCTCTTATATCAGAGTGTAAACAACAAGGCCGTGCAGCAGTCCTGTTAGTTCTGTAGCATTCAGTGCAAGGGGTCCAATAAGGCTAAATAAAAAGCCAGAAGGGAGACACACATTTAGAATTCTTTGACAGAATTGGATTTTCATTATTATGGATTTTCAGAAGGGACCTCAGAAGAACAACTGATTTGGTGAAGCTGAGTCAGCAGGTCTCGGATCTGATCCACAGTATAAACACCAAGTAACATTCAGGGGAGAGCACTTTGGGAGCTGGGCAGGGCGCTGATCAATCGCTGGGCACACATGCCCTCACACACGCAAACACACACACACACACACACACACACACACACACACACACACACACACACACACACTACATAGAAGCAACTTAGATGGGGCAATTTAGAGCAGCCATTTCACCTTAAATTCATGTTTTTGGACTGTGGGAGAAACACACGAGGAGAACATGGAAACTCGAACCTTGATCCCCTTGTTGAGAGGCAGATGTGCTGACCCCTATGCCAGTGTACCGCTCTGTATCTAAACAGACACTTGGCGTAATTGTACATAATTGGATGTAATTGTATGTTAGTGGACTTTTGTCGGTTCTCAGAGATAAATGTGTTGTGACCCTAGAACAGAAGTGGCACCTCTTTACACTTCACTGCAGGTCGGACAATCATCCACCACCCTAATACCTCCTCTGTGGGGTTCTGATCATTAGAGAACATACCAAAGGGGACTTACAGAGTCTGTAGAGGAACAGATGGACTACAGAATGGAACTGTAGAACTACAAACCCTATCTGTCTGATCAGAGAAGCTGAATAAACAGACAGTGAGTGTAGAACTGAGGAGGTGTACCTAATAAAGTGGCCGATGAGTGTGTATAGCATTAGGAAAACACAAAACAATAATTGTATTCAGCAAGAAGAAGAGTCTTCACTGTTATAAAACCTTTGTAGCCTGTCTGCATTAATTCAACAGTAGATGTTTTAACGATGTTCCTAAGCGTAATTGTAATTGTATGTAATTGGTCTGGTGTCTGTTGTACTCACCCCCGCGTTGGCCGACCTTCTCATGTGATCCAATCTTTTTATTCCATCCTTTTTTGTCTTTCTTTAATATTAGTTATTTCTCGAGGTTCATTTAGTTTTTATGTTTATGCTCCGCCCCCTCACCGTAACATGATCGTTATTCTGTTTGAAGGTACAAGCTTGTTGCAGGAGATAGTGTATCTGGTGAGTCAGGGGGCAGACCCGGATGAAATTGGGCTCATGAATATTGATGAGCAACTTCCAGTGTTGGAGTACCCCCAGCCTGGGTTAGACATTATTCAGGTATGTGTACATTTGATTTTTTAATCATTTATAATGCGGTGTATTTATTGTGGCACGCTTTTTAAGGTGTCTTTTTTATGTATTTAAGATGCTGATATAGGCAGTGTGTAGAAGGGGTAGAGCAGTGAGATCAACACTCAGTGTTTAAGCATATGGTTTGAGAGAAGGTCTTCCCTCCAGCAGCAGATGGTGCATGGACGTCTAATGTCCATTAAATTTACAATAATGTGGTTAGCTCTGTATGCAAACTGAAATGGGTGGGCGGTGGGACAGGGTCAGAGCAACTGTGCAGAGCAACAATTATAAGCGACTTCAGGTTGGATGAAGGATGGGGACAGTTCTGCATCCAAGGTAAAGATCACGGCCAGTTTGTCCACACACTGGTGTTTTTGCAAAGTTCTTCAGCTCCTTACCCAGTGCAGGTCCCTCTCAGCCATTTTGGTATGGAAGGATTTGTATGGGGTAAGACGCTGTTCTTCCTGCCACACTTACCTCGTGTTGTTGGTCTTGTTGGGGGTAGTCGTAGGCTTGTGGTAAGGAACCCCAGTTCGAGTCCCGGTCCCACCAAGTACTATGGCTAAGCTCATTCTGGTGTTTCTCTGAAGGTAATGTCTGAACATTGAGTGTCTGCAGAATTTGCACCAGCTGTTCTTTGTGTAGCTGCGTAATCCTGGCATAATCTGCTCTTATTAGAGTCACCATACCTGTGTGTGTGTTTGTGTGTGTGTGTGTGTGTGTGTGTGTGTGTGTTTTAATTTTGCCCTTTAATTTGCAAACTAAACCTTTTTAAAGTGACATTGCAGCTCTGTTTTTAATTGGTTTGCTGTAGGAACTGACATCACCTCGCTTGATCAAAAGTCACCTGCCTTATCGCTTCCTTCCTGCAGCCATGCACAACGGAGAGGGCAAAGTATTTCATTTTGACTTGATAACTGTTGTAGGTTGCAGGTGTCACAGTCTATGATCATGTTCATATCTGCACATCAGGTTATCTATATGGCCCGAAATCCCAAAGACCTGGTGGTGTCCTACTACCAGTTCCATCGCTCTTTAAGAACTATGAGTTACCGTGGGACCTTCCAGGAATTCTGCAGACGTTTCATGCATGAGAAATGTAAGTAAACAACCTGAGCATACCCACGCATAAGCTTCAAAAAGAAAAAGCAATAATTCATTACTTTTCTAAGCCACTTCTCCTAATGAAGTGTACTAGGGGCTATCCCAGTGCTCAGTGTGAAAGGTGGAAAAAAACACACACATTATGAATTAAATGTTTTTATTAGGTTTGTTATTAAAGTAATAAGACATGAGAGCGCATACATTATTATTATAAGTGTTGTCTTTGATGTCTCACACTGAAATGAAAGCATCTGCACTGACTGGTGTAATTATTTTTATCATTCTGTTTGATCAGCTGTTTAAACACTTAAAGGCTGATGAGAAGTTTAATTTAACCTCTGTGTCCGTCTCTGCAGTAGGATACGGCTCCTGGTTCGAACATGTGCAGGAGTTCTGGGAACATCGCATGGACTCAAATGTTCTCTTTTTGAAATATGAGGATATGTACAAGGTACGAACAAGCTGCAGCGTCTGCAGCGTCTGCAGGTCTCATATGACATACACTTACTGTGGTCTTTCGGTGCTCGGGATCCAGGTTTAAATCTGATTAGAGTTTTGATGTTCTCTGATTTCTCTGTGGCTTCTCTCTGATTTCTTCCCACAGTCCAAAAACAATTCAAGGTATATTATCTTCTGTTTAATCCTAGGGTCACGGAGGGGTTCTTCATGCTCATCTAGGAGAGAACGTTTCAGGTGCTAGGGAGATACATTCAGGATAGGGCACCAATCCATCACTGGGCACAATCTCTCACACACATACTACTGTATATGGGGGCAATTTAGAGCAGCCAGTTCACCTTGAATCGATTATTTAGATTGTGCAATGAAACCGAAGAACACGCGAATACAGGGAGAACATGGAAACTCCACCCAGATCAAGATTTGTACCTGAACCCCCGGCACTGAGAGGTGGATGTACTACGCCACTGTGCTGCCCCCTACTTGTGAAATGTTTGTTTTTATTTGACACGTAGCTTTTCTTTATGGCACTATTTGCCTCGATGATAAAAAATCTACAGTAAACATTTCGTGTTCCCTCTTTTTCTTTAATTTATTGGATTGTAGGACCTTGGGACTCTGGTGGAACAACTGGCGAGGTTTCTAGGAATCTCGTGCGATAAGGCCCAGTTGGAGGGCTTGGTGGAAAACTGTAATCAGTTAATTGAACAGTGTTCTAACTCAGAGACTCTTTCTGTCAGAGGTGAGAACATAATACACAAGTAAATGTATAATAATAATATAATAGTATAATATAATAATGGTATATATTAAGAATAATGTGCTAAAGAAAACGGAGAACAAGAAAACTTCACATTGAACTTTTACAGTCTGTGGTCCATCTGCTCCAAAATGTGGAAACATGTTTTTATGTAACGCACAGCACACTGTTTCAAAGCGGCTTTACATTGTTCTGAACCTAAACCCCACAAGAGCAAGCCAAAAGCACAGTGGCAAAGAAAGACTATTATTTTTTAGACCTTGTGAGCGCCGAGCGTCGTCAAGCGCCTCCTCGAGCGGCCGGGCAGCATCAACAGTGAAGGTCACCAATTAACAGATTGTGTAATAATCAGGGGTTCATTTTTCAAAATTAGAAAAACATTAAAGTGTTAAAGAAAATATCATCAGTGGGGAAGTTGTTGATGTTGCTGCACGCCATTTGAGGATGAGAGTGAGATCGATCGTGAGCTGAGGGAATGCGAGGGCGTGGCGGAACCACCAACCAACATTAGATTCTGAATGTATTTAAAGTATTTTTATGTTTTAGATTTAATTCTATTTATATACATTTAAATCAAATTTGTTGTCATTTATTACATTCATTAGTTTTTGTTCTTCATAATGTTGTTTTTATGTTTACATGGTTGTGTTTCATTATTATTTTTAGCGCATGGATTCTTTGCTTGATTTGCGGTGATGTGCATGCTGTAGGGCTTTAGGTAAACACTGAGCAGGAAGGAAAAAGGAAGGTATGTTGAGAGAGAGCGAGAAGGTGAGTGGTGTAATAAAAACCTAAAGCCGTGAAGTGGAAGCTTTTTTTGTAAAGTGTTGTGAGAAGCTGAACACAGCGCACTGCCGTCCTCATCCTCACGCTCACGTACGTTTGTAGCTGATGTGAGCTGGCACTGAGAAAACCACAGCCCAGCATACAGGACACATGGCCAGCAGTACCTGTAAGGCCTCGGTGGCACATCTGGAGCCCTGCAAACTGCAAACTATGCAGATGTGCAGTCAAAAATGTCAGAATCACTATTTAATTTTATCTCATTATCTTCGCTTTAATCCTTTAAGGGGGGTGGGGCTGGGGGGGGGTTTGTTCCCTGGTTCCCCTCCCTATGCACATCCAGGGAAGAAGTTTTGGGTGCTGGGCAGGTGCACCCCATATGGTGTCTGTGTGGGTGCCAGTCCATTGCTCACTCACACAGACACACACCATATAGGGGCAATTTAGAGCAGCCAATTCACCTTGTCCATGTTTTTAAAATATGGAAGAAAACTGGAAAACCCAGAGGAAATCCACACAGACATTTAATCTGCACACAGATCAGGATTGGAACCAGGATCTCCAGCGCTGGGAGGACCATAATGCACCTGTCAAGTTCACATAAATGGTCATGTGATTATGTGTTTCCAGGCGGTTGAATTCAGATTGATTCTGATATTGAGTTGAAATGTGGAAAGTTCCAGAGTTTTGTGAATATGGAGAGAAAGGTCTGGATTTGTTATGGTTTTGTTGTTTCAGGTCATGTGGGTCTCTGGAAGGACATCTTCACTGTCTCCATGAATGACAAGTTTGATGCTGTATACCGACAGAAGATGGGCAAATCTGACCTGACCTTTGACTTTAGCCTGTGATTTTGACTTTAGTGTCACATGGCCACTGGACTATTACGACCTGCTCAGCTTGATAGCACATTCGCGACTGCTCCTGTATGTTTTTCTCATTTAGTATAACTTATTACTTTTGCTCATTTAGCATTAGACTTGTGAGAACAGTCCTGGTTCTAATACACATTTCATAAACCTCTTACTGTTGTACTTGCAAAATATGCTTTTGTCAAAATCTGGATTATATATATATATATATATATATATATATATATATATATATATATATATATATATATATATATATATATATATATATATATATATATATATATATATATATATATATATATATATAT
>JAFMOD010000661.1:37106-64995 GCA_019802435.1 Corydoras maculifer | reverse complement strand
ATATATATATATATATATATATATATATATAAATATACACACACAGTGGAGACGTATGAACACTTGATTTATTTTTAAAATAATGTAATCCACAGCGATCACCATGTAATGGATTTTTAGTAATAGGTGTGTGGGGTGGGAGTATTCCAACATCAAACATTCAAACATTTATTTTTGCAACAAATACCTGATTATCAGAACTAGAGAACAGCAACAGCTGCAGCACAGAGAAAGATTAAAACTGAAGGTTCTGAAGGTTCCAACAGTCACCAATCAGGAGGACGTGTATAGGCTGCTGCTTTAAAGGACTTTAGAACATCTGCATCACAGATCATTACTGATCTCTCACACTGCTCTGCTGGGTGATAGGGAGCGCTGTCCTACATGAAGCCAGCTGACTGACTGAAGCACGTGTTGTGGAAGAAGGTTCTGATCCAAACCTGAGTTCACTCCGCCATGGAGCCGTATGAGAGGTCCAACTCCCACTGCCCCCCCACAGAGCCCAGAAAGTGAAATGAGAAAAAAGTTAGCAGTGTGTCACAGCATATAGAACCATGTATTGAAACGTATTATTTGTAAATATTCTTTATCAAGGCGGCACGGTGGCTTAGTGGTTAGCACGTTCGCCTCTCAGCGCTAGGGATTCCCGGTTTGAATCCCCATCTGGGTGGAGTTTCCATGTTCTCCCCGTGTGTGCGTGGGTTTCCTCCGGGTTCTCCGGTTTCCTCCCACAGTCCAAAAACATGGATCAAGTTAATTGAATTCTCAAAAAATTGCCCCTATAGAGTGTGTCTGTGTGAGTGAGTGAGTGTGTGCCCAGCGATGGATTGGCGCCCTGTCCTGGGTGTATCTGCCCAGCGCCCGAGACATTCTCCCCTGGATGGGCATTGGGAACCCCACCGCGACCCTAATAGAGGATAAGCGGGAGATAATGAATGAATGAATGAATTCTTTATCAACAATCACATTTATAAGATAAGATGATAATATACATACCAAACATAAAATAGTGCAAACTTTCATGTTCTGACCTGTGCGGATGAAAGGTCAATGAGCCAAGCTCAGGGGAACTGAACGGTTTATTTAGAGGTTTCAGAAGATAATGAAAAACGAAACAACGAAAAACGACATCTTAAAACCTGAGGACGTGCGCTCGCATCTTCCGCTCAATGATGAGACGACAATCCAAAAAGGAAAGATGAAAGATGAAAGAGATGTCGACTGAATCAGAAACCTCAGCCTACAGCACTCCAGAGTTTGAGGGTTTGAGCAGAAATGAGTGGAAGGATTGACTCTCTGTTGGGGGGGGGGGTTGGCTATTAGTAGCTTTCAGGTGTAAACATGGGCCAAGAAGAAAGGGTGGAAGCCCTGACCTGGAGAAAGCATCCATGGGTGGAGAGTTGTGTAAAGCTGGTTCAGATGGGACAGACCTCCCTGCTGGTCCACAAGCGTCTTCCAGTCTGACCTGATCCCGTCTGATCCGCCACACATTTCTCCCGAAAGTTTACCCTGCTGTTAGATGTTGACGAGGGGCCTTTGGGGATACAGACGGCATCTGTGTTGGTTTCTGTGATGTTCTGCCCTGCGCGAATGAAAGGTCAATGAGGCGAGCTCAGGGGAACTATAACGCTTATTAACAGAGGATTCAAAAGATAATAGCAACGTAAAACGATGTCTTTAAATACCAGATGCACGTTCGAGCCTCCCACTAAATCCAGCTGCGGGTAGAACAAAGGTTCTGGGTGGAGTCCAAAGCTCTGCGGGACGCAGGTGCAGACAGGTGTGCTAACAGGAACCAAACTGAGAAGAACCAGGGCGTGTCCTCCGGGTCACTGTGAGAAACACAAAAAACACACTAGAACACACCACCACATGAAAGCTAGAGCAGGTAGCGAGATATACGTGAAACGATCCAACACAGCAGGCCAGAGGTTGCCATGTCCTTATATATTCCCAAGGAAGGTCATGTCCCAGCTGTAAGAAAAAAATGAAATAACCAATAATCAGTGTTTTCAGGAGATGCAGCACGTCTAGTCTCAAGAGCCAGTGTGACAGACAGGCTGGGGGCGTGACCCGAACTTAATGCTTTATTACAAACGATTATGATTTATTTAATAAAACATGTTACCTTATTTCCATACTGCTGATACCTTAAAAAAACAGTAGGAAATGCAGTTAGAGAAAATAAGGAACAGTGAAATCAGAATCAGGTGCAGGGTTCAGTTCATATAAGATTAACCGATTCAGCATTTTTACAGTCTGAGATATTAAAGTGCAGATTCACGGAGCTTATGATCTTATTATGAGCTGAACCCACAGCTCTTGTTTCTGATTCCGACTGTTTGATAATTAAATTTAGAGATTCAATGATGTAATAAAAAAACATTTATGGTTTATGTTTTCTGTTCATGATTGTAAGCCTGGTTTTTTGGGCCGCAGTTGGGTTCTGTTTCCTTCAGGCCTCTGCTTCAGCTGCACTTTTTGACACTTCAGCACAGGGATCTCCAGCCTCTCCGTGTTCAGAGGGTTCAGAAAGCTACGGCCGTACCGTGGCTCAGAGCCTGCGTCAATCACATCAGCACATCAGTCAATATAGAGTTTCAATACCATTACTACAGAAACTGCTCACTTCACTCTATAGTTTTTTATATGGTTATTACTTTTGTTTATTTCATTAAATAAATGAAATTATTTAGACTTTTCTTTACCTTTGTAGTTAAAATTCCTTGTTAGTGGTTGATGTTTTTCTCTCATTGACATCTTTAGTTCTGCAATCACAGCAATATTCTCCTGCATAAAATATCAGCTCAGCTCAACCAAATGTTTGTGTGTCCTGAAGCTCAAAGACAGAATGCTGTGAGTTTGACTCAGTGTTCCAAACCTGGGCTTTACCTTATCTCCATGGAGACTGTTCCATGTGACATCGGTCAACGCATTATACTCAATTCAGCAGTGTGCGCCATCAGGGCCTAAAACTCTGTGAATATTAATGTGAATATTTTGTCCATGAATACTTATTAAAAAATCTGAATGCTCTGTCTGCTTCCTTTCAAAACCTTTCTCCGGTTATCCCGCTTCTAGATGTGTATTTCCTTATTAAACATTGAATCAATCACATTTCAGCATCACTGGTTGCCAGGTTTTGAATATTTCTTGTCTACACTTTCAGAATATATTTTGCACCCAGCAGAATTAAATAAGTGTAGAATGACCTGTTGCTTTAACCAATCAGATTTTGAGTTCTTGATAGGGCAACGTGATGTCGGAGTTCACGCCCTCTGATTGGAGAGTACTTTACAGAAATACGATTTGACTTACAGCATTACCTTAAAAAAGCCATCGAAAAGGCGTGCTTAATGGAACTAATTGTTTTTAAGGAAAATGTGATGAATTTTTTCATAATCAGAATCGGAAGAAAATATAAAAACATCAGTCTGTGATTCAGATATTTTAGGCGTCCAGAAAAGGCTCTGCAGGCCCCAACAGTTCACCAGCTCAGGAGCTGGATATTATTCACATTTTTTAAAAGTACATTCAAACTATACTGTGATGGATCTGCCATGCCGTCGCCTCCTGCAGCGCAGTGCCTGTCCTCGCTCCCGGCGGCGTCTGATCATACGGATAAAGGCTGCACACCTCATCAGAAGGATGGAGGGGTTTATCCTCCATGTATAAAATGTAGCTATATGTGTATGTGGTGGGCTAAACTACTAATATAATAAAATATATAAAAAACTACTAATATACACTAATGTACACTTGTATATCAGGAATGACAATAAAGCTTGTCTAAATCTAAGTCCAATAAGTGAACTACAAAGAATTACACAAATTCAGGTGCTTCCGTACCTCTGATTTTTTAGGTGATATAACTGTTGCTATGGGTGACTAGATTTTTATTTGCATTTATTTATTAACTTATTTTAGGGCATTGGGGACCAGAAAAAGTAAATATATATTCTTCAAACTTGTACAGATGTTAAATAAAGTGAACATTTACTTTAAATCATGTTTTTTTTACAATCACATTAGGGGTTTAATGTAATTTGTATCACCATGGAGGCCATTGTGACATCACCATTAGCACAAGAAATGGATTGTTGCTTACTAGGCAATGGATTTCAAACATTCCAAAGGGTCAGACTGAACACACCTGAGGATGAGTGTTAATCTGGTCAGTGTGATTAAAAATAGTGTGTTTAGTGAAGATCACTTTGAATGATAACATGAATCAGAACCACTGCCCAGGTTTACACAAATTACATGGTTTAAATTATCTTTAAATTATACATACAAAAACATTGACTTTCATATCTGAACTGTTCTTTATGAATTTGCTATTTTAGAGTGTGGACCTAATGTTCAATGTGTTCACCAACAACAACCAATGGAAGCAGCTGCTGAAGCTCCAGCAAGAGTCCAAAATCCTGAAGTCCTTGCTGCTCAGGCAGATATGAACTTGAATGATGTTGACCCAAATAACGAACCAGCCCAAATAGTGATCATTGAAGGACCCCTACAGGAGAACTGGGATCAGGAAGAGTGGGATCAGGAGGAGAGGCATCAGGAAGACTGGAATCGGGAGGAGAGGGATCAGGAGAGGGATCAGGAGGAGAGGGATCAGGGGAGGGATCAGGAGGAGAGGGATCAGGAGAGGGATCAGGAGGAGAGGGATCAGGAGGAAAGGGATCAGGAGAGGGATCAGGAGGAGAGGGATCCGGAGGAGAGGGATCAGGAGCAGTGGGATCAGGAGGAGAGAGATCAGGAGAGGGATCAGGAGGAGAGGGATCAGGAGAGGGATCAGGAGGAGAGGGATCAGGGGGAGAGGGATCAGGAGCAGAGGGATCAGGAGCAGTGGGATCAGGGGGAGAATGATCCTGGAGAACATGGTGATGTAATTTTTCAGCAACCTGTGGCTGTGAGTCAGTATTCAATCCTGTATAGGTCCTCTGAAAAAATGTTTAATATCAGGCTTGATCAAGGAGAAGATTTGAACAGGGTGATGGAGGTATTAGATCTTTTACTGGAGATTGCAAATGGAGCTCGAGCTCCTCCAAATGGAACTAAAGTTTCAGATGTAAATATATGGGGAGTCACATTTAATGCTTCTGGTGAAGCCAAGAGTCCTCTATTTTATCAACTTATTGCGACTGATGGTGAGAATGAGTCTGTGACAAATGAGGATGATCTAGGAGAAGGTCCTTCTAATGCTCCTATTAATGCACTGGAGGAGGCCCTCCAACAGGGGGGCTCCAGAAGGAGCAGCAGTGAGCAAGAAGGGCCAATAGAAAATGATACTGCTAATGAAATAGAGCTGGACCATAACGATTGTGAAATCAAGGATTATCCTGACTCCCAGAGGATGAGGAGAAGCAGTAGTGATGAGGAGCCCAGCACCAGCACTGCTAGCAGAAGGAGGAAATTGTCTACCGAGGACGTCTTCAGCAGTGAGCAAAAATGTGGGGCCAAAAAGAGGAGGAGGAGCAGCAGTGATGAGAAGCCCAGCAGCAGCTCTTGCTTCAAGAGGAGGCGACTGGACAAAGCTGATGATCCGAGCAGCAGTGAGGATAAGTGTGGATCCAAGAGAAAGGAAAGAAGCAGCAGTGATGAGGAGCCCAGCAGCAGCACTGCAAGCAAGAGGAGGAAGATGGACACCGAGGACTCAAATAGAAGTTCCAGGACGAGAACCAGCAGAAGTGAGGACCCCAGCAGCAGCACTGCCACTTACAGAAGGTTTCAAAATAATAAGAGCAGTGATGAAGAACCTGATCCCATCAGGAAGGACAGAAGAAGTATTTGAGCCCAGCACAACACTGAAAATAAAAGATCAATCACCATGTTACCATCTCCATGATCGTCATCATCATCATCATCATCCAGTCAAAACCATGACTAAAACAACGTAAATCAATCAAATAAAACTTAACTAATGACTAAATCAGAGAAGAAATCTTTTTTTCAGTTCATTTTATAAATATTAATATAATAAAGTAAAACGACGTAAAAGATCCCAGAAATGATCTTCTGTTTTATTAGGGTCGCAGGGAGGTTCCCCATGCACATCCACTGCCGAAAAAGAAAAAGCTCCTTAAAATATTCTATCAGCATCAAGTAGAAACAAAGCAGTTGTGTTTTTTGTAAAAGAAACAAAGTTAGTAAATAAATTGGCTTAAAATGGCGTTGTGGTAATAATGTTCACAGTGATTTTACCGCCGGTTTATCTCTGAAGAAGAGTGATCTGTGCATGGTTTAATCATCTGTAACTGATATATAAACTCTAAAGAACATTCTGTCCAATAAAAACGATTCCACTTGGACTGAAAACTACAGATTTTTCAGTCTGCAAAGTTCTACGATACTGGATCCTTAATTTGAAACCCTACAAGAGTCAAAAGAAAAAAAACATACTGTCTTCATTAACGCTAAATATGTAAATCATGTTCACTAAAAGAAAATAATTTAAATGTTAATGTGTTTCATGTTTCTATAGGAGACAAAAAATTGGATTAAAGAACGTCGGCGCGGTGGTTTAGTGGTCAGCATGTTCTCTCATAACTGGGGATCCAGGGTTGATCTGGATGGAGTTTGCATGTTCTTCCTGTGTCTGCATGGATTTCCTACAGATTCTTTGGTTTCCTCCCACAGTCCCAAAACATGGATTCTGATTAGAAAGCTGCATTAGTAATGAGACCTGACTTGTTCAAGTTTTAAATTCAATTTTACTATTTTGACAATTATTTTTTTACAATTCAATTTTTATACATTGTCTTTAAGCAGCCTGAACCCCCGAGAGAAGCCGAAGCAACAGTGGCAAGGACTAGCTCCCTGGTGGTGGAAGAAACCTTGGGAAGCCTGAGGCTCAGTGGGAGGTCCCTTATCCTCTGTCTTTTTTATCGTGTGAACTGGATGTGATTTTGTACTCTGCATTTAGGTGGTGTACCGATAATAACCTGCTCCTTAACACCAACAAAAGAACTTAAGGGAGGAACTCATTTTACTCAAATGGAGGGATGTCTTACTGGGTTAGAGAAGTCTTGCTTCATATTAAGCTAGAAGAGATTGTACACACTCTTAAAGCATCTGTGGACAGATTTCAGAAAATTTAGCAGCCTTTCTTAAATTTAGTTCAGTCTTGAAGTTAAGTTTTATTATTTGATTCTAATAATGTAGCATTATTATTGTATTTGTTATTATTAAATTACTTTTTATTGCGTTCCTTTTCATCTCTGCTATCTGTTTAATGATTTATGATTGTATATTGACATTTAGTTATTCTGTATGCCTTTTAGAAAAATGGCCGTTTCGCTCCGTTATGTTGGATGGAGGCAAGCAGATGTACACACAGAGACAAAGTCTGGATAAAAGTTCAATTTCATGAGTTTATTTGGAAAACAGAGGGTTAGGGTTAGTGCTCTGTAGTGGTCCTGGGGCGGTAGGGGGGACTGTTCCCTGATGGTTCTTGGTGCGAAGGTGGCTTAGGAGAGACAGTTCAGACACGGCAGGACAAAGCTCAAGGTCCACAGTCCTTGGAGGGAGACCATCAGTCCAGGGCTCAGAAGTGGACGTAAATAGAAAGTGAAGGAGTGAAGGTCTCCAACGACACCAGCACATTTACACAGCAGAAACTGCATTTTAGTTTTCATTTTGCTGTACAGAAGGTTTTAAACAACACCACTGCACTCACGCAGGAGAAAAAAATTAATTAAATTGTCTAAAATACCCAGGATTCAATTTGCATAGATTTTAGATGCAGGTTTTGCATGAATCGAACCTTTCTTTCGACGTCCCATTATGTACTGTACTGGTGGATCATATGCACACACATTAATCTATAGTGTTATTTTGTGCTTTATTATGAGAAAACACACTTTATTTTTTCATTCTTGTATAAGAACATAAACAAGAGAAACTACCAAAGTGAAAACAAATCTTTCAACATCACGTACATCGCACATTCAGCACATTTACTTCAGCTTAATTATGCATGTTGTTCATTTTTCCAAATAATTTGCATTCCTGATGTTTATATTAATATTGTTTTAAAGTCTTTTCAGTTAAAAACACTTTAAAATGAAATTTCGTCTTTTTTTTCCTTTAATGTACCAGTCTGACACAGAAGCATGCTTTTTAAATGAATAAATGTTCCTGAACTGTGTCTTGTGTCATGTTCTACAGCTCAGAGTGTTTTAAACTATATGTTTTGGAAGGTAGTAACAGTGGGAATTTTTTTATTATTAGAGTTATTAAGTTTAACAGGCTTAGTGGTTAGCACGTTCGCCTCTCAGCGCAAGGGATTCCCGGTTCGAATCCCCATCTGGGTGGAGTTTCCATGTTCTCCCTGTGTCTGCGTGGGTTTCCTCCGGGTTCTCCGGTTTCCTCCCACAGTCCAAAAACATGGTTTAAGTTAATTGAATTCTCAAAAAATTGCCCCGTTTAGAGTGTGTCTGTGTGAGTGAGTGTGTGCCCAGCGATGGATTGGCGCCCTGTCCTGGGTCTATCTGCCCAGCGCCCGAGACGTTCTCCCCTGGATGGGCATGGGGAACCCCAACGCGACCCTAATAGAGGATAAGCGGAAGATAATGAATGAATGAATGAAGTTTAACATAAACTGCTTGATTAATAGCTAACAAAAAAAGACTCATCATTTTACATTGTGAGACCTTTATGATTTCTAATAGCATCATTTAGAAGAAATAAACCAGCTGCTGAGATCAAACATGAACATAAACACTAGCAGGACTATAAACTAATGATTCATTTGACAATCAAATTTTTGAATGTTTAATTTTTGATCACTTTAATAAAAAAAAATCCCCATGCTCATCCAGGGGAGAAAGTGTCAGGTGCTGGACAGGGGCCAATCCATCACTGGGCATACCATGAATATCTAATATCAATTATAAAATGGATAGTTTCGTTCCTTAAATCTGATTAGCTAATGTCCAGCTGTCATTAACAATACCACACCCCTCTGAGCTTCACATTCATATCAGTGTGTGATATACAATACATTATTTTAAATCATAAAATACAGATTAATATAAACAGAGATTAGCACTAAACCTGTTACACTGTTTAAAGACTGTCTTCTGTGATTTGGCGACTAGATGATAGCGTCTGTTTGTTAGACAAACCTGAATCCTGTTACTCAGCAGGTTATATCGCAGAAGACCAGATTGCTTTCAATAAACACATTTATGAATGAAAAATGTTTTTTTTTTACTATAGTGTATTTGTATCTATTTTATAAATGCTTTGTGATGGGCCTAATAACACCTCTTTCCTGTAATAAATTTATAATAATGCACACCCTTTGTGCCTTATTGCTTTAATACATGATTTATTTCTCTCACAGTTTCAGTACATCTAGAATAATAACACTAACAATAATACAGTATAACTAATGATTCACTACATGAGTATTTCATCATACTTTACATCCATATGAATTACAATATATGTTACACTTACAATACATTTTACTACTTTGTTTAAAATACCATTCAAACACTACATTTATTACAACAGTCTAATAACACATGTATTTTAAACAATGTAAAAGGTGGATGTAGGGATCAGTGACTGACTGCATAATAATTAAATGTGTGTATATAAATGTATGTGTGTAAAGTGGAGGAAAGAATATAAAGTTTAAAGTCAGTACATAAATAGATCAGTCTAAAATAAATTAATCATCGATTCCGCAGGCCTTGTCTTTAAATATCACTGTTGTCATCCCATTAATGTTGGAAATAATTAACTTTCTTTTCCTTTGAGATTCAATGTAATTCCTGCTCTGAGTGCAGGGTTACAGATTCAGGTCTGAATTAAATGGATTATTAAACTAAAGCTCCTTTCTTACTGTGATCATTGCAGAAACGTGGTTTCTCTCCTGTGTGAATGCGCTGGTGTTTTTTTAGATAACTTTTCTGCGTAAAACTTTTTCCACACAGTGAGCAGCAGAATGGTTTCTCTCCTGTGTGAATGCGCTGGTGTCTTTTTAAATGACTCTGTTGAGTAAAACTCTTCCCACACAGTGAGCAGCAGAATGGTTTCTCTCCTGTGTGAATGCGCTGGTGGTTTGTTAGAGTTTTTTTGAAAGTAAAACTCTTCCCACACTGTGAGCAAATATAAGGTTTCTCTCCTGTGTGAACATGCTGATGTTTTTTTAAATGACTCTGGTCAGAAAAACTCTTTCCACACAGTGAGCAGGAATAAGGTTTCTCTCCTGTATGAATATGCTGGTGTTTTTTAAGATGACTCTCGTCAGAAAAACTCTTTCCACACTGTGAACAGAAATATGGTTTCTCACCGGTGTGAATGCGCTGGTGATTTTTTAGAGTTCCCTTGAGAGAAAAACTCTTTCCACACTGCGAGCAAAAATATGGTTTCTCTCCTGTGTGAATGCGCAGATGATTTTTAAGATCACTCCTATTAGTAAAACATTTTCCACACTGTGCGCAGGTAAATGGTTTCTCTCCTGTGTGAAGACGTTGGTGATTATTTAGAGTAGTCTGCTCGGAAAATCTTTTCCCACAGTGTGAACAGGAATATGGTTTCTCTCCCGTGTGAATGCGCTGGTGGCTTTTAAAAGCACTCTGATAAGTAAAACTTTTTCCACACTGTGAGCAGGAATATGGTTTCTCTCCCGTGTGAATGCGCTGATGTTTTTTTAGAGTACTTCGCTCAGTAAAACTGTTACCACATTGTGAGCAGGAATATGGTTTCTCTCCCGTGTGAATGCGCTGATGTCTTCTTAATTCACTTTTACCATTAAAACTCTTTCCACATTGTAAACAGGAGTACGGTTTCTCTCCTGTGTGAATGCGCTGATGTTGTGTAAGAGTACTCTGCTCAGTAAAACTCTTTCCACACTGTGAACAGGAATATGGTTTCTCTCCTGTATGACTGCGCTGGTGTATTTTTAGTTGGCTCTGATAAGCAAATATTTTTCCACACTGTGAGCAAGATAACATTTTCTCTTTGATGTAAATACACTGATGTTGTTTGAGATAACTCATTTTAGTGAAAGTTTTTCCACAACTTAAGCAGTTAGGAATTTCCTTCTTGGTAATGTCCTTGTGAGAATGCTTGTGTAAGGAGGTCCTCAAGGGTGCAGCTTCTGTTCAGAGAAAAAAAAGTTTTTCATTAAAACTTTAAAAACACACAACTCATTCAGTATTTAAACATTTAAAGAATACAACAAAATAATTTTAACTAACAATAATATAAAATAGTATTGTTATAAATATTAAAAATATTCTTTTCCAGTTTATTGAGAGTTGATTATTAAATAGGGAGCGGTAGCTCAGTGGTTAGGGCATTGGGTTATTAATCTGAAGGTTGGGGGTTCAAATCCCAGGTCCACTAAAGTTACCAATGTGGGTCCTTGAGCAAGACCCTAAACCCTCATTGCTCCAGGGATGTTGTGATTAACCCTGTGCTCACCTTGTACGTCGCTTTGAATAAAAGCGTCTGCCAAAATGACCAAATGTAAATATCATGTAGCATTTGACAGGATCAGTCTGTTGAATGGTGTATGTGTGTGTGGTTTGCGGTGGTATCACGGGTAATAATCTCACCTAGACTGGGAACAGGTCCACGAAGTTTCTCCTCCTTCAGTTTAATGAGAGCTGGGTTAGGATTCATCACCCTTACGACCTTGTGCAGGATAACAGTCAAAATGAATAAACAGTTTTTTTTAGTTGCACTGCATTGTGCTTTAACTCCAGAATTCTGAGAGTCCTAAAATGAACAGGTCGTTTTATATGCTATTATTTCTTATTATAGTGCATTCACAAAAATCTTGAAAGTAATTAATATTAACCAATAATTATAATCTAGAACATAATCCATAATATATCCATAATCCATAATCCATAATATAAATCCACCTTCTTCTAAAAGTCTTACTTCCATCCTGATTATCCACACAACGTGCAAAGTTAAATAAAGACTCTGACCTTCAGTAATGAACGGGGTTTGATCGGATGATTATAATGGTGTAATTATTATAATATAATTAATTATGATGGATTTAGTTGCATTAAAGCTCCAAACACACAGCCGCAGCTGCTGTTATTGTTTTTTTTCTTTATGTTCCAGTTTAGTGGCGGTTGGGATTCAGAGTTAGTGCAATACCGCCACCTGCTGTTTGGAAGACAGGCTTCACTTAAATCTCAGTGGAAAGTCCGGCTCGCATCATTGTTTCCGTTTACTCCCCCACCAGGGGGCGCAGCGGTTCCATCGGCAACGTTTCAGGTGCTGAGCAGTTACAATCTCTCTCTCTCTCACACACACACACACACACACACACACACACACACACACACACACACACACACACACGTGCAATGCCATTGAAATAAACAGGAGGAGAGCGCGTCTTTCTGGTGATGGCTGCTTGCTGCTGCAGTTGAAATTGGAATCAGAGATGCTTCTCCTTCCTCCTCCTCTCCCACCTCCTCTTCATCAGTTTGGTGGTGAAACAGACGAACTCTCTCTGTTCTGCAAATCAGAAATCAGAACATCACAGAACCCCAAGCTTCTCTCTGAGGTAGCTTTTGTAATTATGAGCTCCATTAGATCTGCTGTAAAGATTAAACTTTAAAATCTGTTTTTCTTTATCTGCAGTTCAGATCTTTTTCTTCTAATGTTTTAAATGTAACACATTTAATAAAAGCTGTGGCTCACATCATATAATCACCTCTCACCTCTGTGTGTGTGTGGGGGGGTGTGTAAAACTCTGGAAGCTCAGCATGGTCCATGTTGTTCCACTGCAGTTTATAATGAAATGAATATTTATTTTAAAAGTCATTTAATTATTTATCTTTACTGTTAATTATTATTATTTCTAAAAGGTGATTTATTGCTCCAGGAGAACCTGATACCTAAAAACCTGATAAATGATTAACACTGGAATCTGTGGCCCTTAAATATCTTCCTAAAAAACAAAACCTTTATTTCTTATAAAATAATAAAAGAGAATCATCATCATCATACTGAAAATTCTAATTGAACTAAAAGCAGTTTCTAATGAGGACAGAACTGGAGCTTCACAGCAATTTTGTAATAAACAGCGACCTCTAGAGTTCAATCAGAGGTTTAAAATCTTAAAGTTCACTGAAAGTGGTTATATTGATATAATTTATCATTCCATCATTTAATGAGTTACCTTAAAATAAAACATTATTAATTTATTGAAAAGGCCAAACTGCTTCTTCATTATCTTTTTCTAATTAGTTAGCATGATTAGCATAGTTAGCATGCTAACTGGCATAGCATTTTTTTTTTTTTACATACAATTCCTACAATAATAATAACCTTATCTTTTTGTCCACTTGACAGGAACAACATTGTTTTCCTCAACTTGAACACATTTATCAGACGAAGTCTGTGGAATATAAATAGTTTTGCAGTTGTTTTCCTCATGCAGAAAAAGTGCTTCAGTGGATTTTACACAAAGAAAGAATAATCTTCCGACCTGCAGGAATAAATTTTACTAAGTCACCATGAGTTCATCCACACGGAGGAAAAAACATATTCCAGTTTAACGTGATAGAGGAGCGTTTCGCTATGCTCATCTTTTAAGACCCCTGACGTTCACACTGGAGATTCTGCGTTCCTGCTCACAGTGTGCAAAGACTTTTACTCAACAGACAGATTTCATAATGAATAAGAATCACGCAGGAGAAAAACCATACTCCTGCTCACAGTGTGGAAAGACTTTAACTCGACAGAGAAATTAAAACGCATCAAAATATACATACTGGAGAAAAAAACATATTCTTGCTCGCAGTGCAAAAAAATGTTTTATTCAACGAAGTCATCTTAAAGAGCATCAGCGCATTCACACAGGAGAGAAACCGTATTCCTGCTCACAGTGTGGAAAGAGTTTTACTCAACAGAGTCATCTTTCACGACACTGGCACGTTCACACTGGAGAGAAACTGTACTGCTGCCCGCAGTGTGGAAAGGGTTTTACTTACCAGAGTTATTTGAAACTGCATCAGCACATTCACACTGGAGGAAAAAACTTACTCCTGCTTACAGTGTGGAAAAGGTTTTACTCAAGTGTCATCTTAAACTACACCAGCGCATTCACACCGGAGAGAAACCGCATTTCTGCTCAGTGTGGAGTTATTTTGAATTGTATCAGTATATTCATGCTGAAGTAAAACCATATTCATGCTCACAATGTGGAAAAAGTTTTACTCAACAGCATAATCTTAAACTGCATCAGCGCATTCACACTGGAGAAAAAACATATTCCTGCTCACAGTGCGGAAAAGCTTTTACTCAACAGAGTAGTTTTAAACTGCACCAAAACATTCACACAGGAGTAAAACTACTTTCATGCTCACAGTGCGGAAAAGCTTTTACTCAGCTGTTTAACTTTAAACAGCACCAGCGCATTCACACAGGAGAAAAACCTTATTTCTGCTCGCAGTGTGGAAAGAGTTTTACTCAACAGAGTAATTTTAAAATGCATCAGAATATTCACACATGAGAAGATCCATATTCATGCTGAGTGGTAACAGTTTTACAAAATACAGAGGTCTTGGATCAGTTCATTTACACCATGGCATTCACAAAGCAGAGCTCCAAATGTTTGCTTTTTAGAAAAGTATTTCCATCAACTACAATAATAAGGCGGCACGGTGGCTTAGTGGTTAGCACGTTCGCCTCTCAGCACTAGGGATTCCCGGTTCGAATCCCCATCTGGGTGAAGTTTCCATGTTCTCCCCGTGTCTGTGTGGGTTTCCTCCGGGTTCTCCCCTGGATAAGCATGGGGAACCCCACCGCGACCCTGATAGAGGATAAGCGGGAGATAATGAATGAATGAATGAACTACAATAATGAGAAGAAACATAAGTTGACATAGGCCATTATAAACATATACAAAGTACATCTGGCAGTGAAAACCAAGGATGAATCCTGTGTCATTTTTTAAATATAATGCTTAATAAGTTTTTTTTAATGTTAAATATAAATTAATAACTCTGAAATGCATGAGAACTGAGAATAAATGTAAACTGAAAGTGACGTGTGTGTGTGTGTGTGTGTGTACACATGTTTGAGCATTAGACTAGAGCAGGGGTCACCAAATCTTTTTGACATTGAGAACTGCTTCAAGAGTACTGAAGTTCGTTTACACATTTGGAGGTTGGTGAAGTTTCATATTCCACATTCAGCAAATATTTACATTTGAATTAAATGGCTCTTTCTGTAATATTAGGCCAGGTCGTTTATCTGGCTTTAAAGATAAATAAAGTTGTATCAGTAACTCCCGTTCAGCAGGAGTAAAAAAAAGCAGCCTTTTTTTAGGGTTCTTTTGACATTTTCATCGGCTTTTCAAATATTAATTACTGGGGTTTGAATTAAAACAATTTGAGTCTGAGTTTTGGATCTGAGTTTAAATCTCAGTAGAAAATTTACATTGTCACATGAGTTTGTCTTTTTAGCCCCAGAGTTGGGTATTATCAAAGTTAATATTTCCATTTAATGTAAACTTTCTCCACTCCACAGCACAATTAAAATGTACATTAATTCTTGTAACGTTCAAAGGGATTTTTTAATTAATGAAGCTATGAGTGGGTGGCACGGTGGCTTAGTGGTTAGCACGTTCGCCTCTCAGCACTAGGGATTCCCGGTTCGAATCTCCATCTGGGTGGAGTTTCCATGTTCTCCCCGTGTCTGAGTTTCCTCCAGGTTCTCCGGTTTACTCCCACAGTCCAAGAACATGGATCAAGTCTATTGAATTCTCAAAATTGCCCCATATAGAGTGTGTCTGTGTGAGTGAGTGTGTGCACAGCGATGGATTGGTGCCCTGTCCTGGGTCTCTCTGCCCAGCGCCCGAGACGTTCTCCCCTGGATGGGCATGGGGAACCCCACCGCGACCCCAATAGAGGATAAAGCGGGAGATAATGAATGAACGAAGCTATGAGTTAATGATGACAAACATGACATGATTGTAAGTTATTCACATACTGTTCAGTGTAGGTTTTCTCTTTGAGTCTAAAAAGTATAGATGTATATGAATCAAAATGAGTTCAAAATGACATCTATGAAAACAATTTTACCATAAATTTATATAAATGTGTAAAAAAAAAAAAAAACTATTTATTTTGAATGTTGATCAAATAAAATGTGGAAACAAAATGCGCACTGTGTAACCTGAAAGCTGATCATAAACATTATAAAGTGCATTATTACTTAAAAAAAAAAAACCCGTTTCATTTCACAAAATAGAAATGTAGACTGCTGCCACCTTGTGGACTAAAACAGTGATGACATACTGACGCTGTCATTATTATTGTTTTTTTTATTTATTTTACTGTTACTACTTGAATTCTTCAGTGTTGTTTTATTTTAAATGTGTTTATTATTTAAACAGTTTTTTATTTATTATGTTGTTATTTATCCAATGTTTTATTATTATTTTTGTTTATCTAGTTATTTTATCGCAATTTATTTTACAGATATTTAAACATAATATACTGTTACATCTAAAAACATTGACACCCTTTTACAGTAGCAATATATTACATTAACATGCGGTTAAATTCACCAGAGGCTAATTTTATCAAAATAAAGTTTGTAATATGTTTATCAGATGTGTCTCTGGAGAGAATGTAAGTGATTTTAGTTCATTTAGTTTGTGTTTTGGTTATAAAATAGGTTTTTGTGGTTGTTACATTCCTCCTGAAGCTGTTATAGCTAGGGGTAGTCAGGATGTAACAATAAAAGCACCAACTCAAACCCATGTCAGCGTGGAGTTTCCAAGTTTAAGTGATGAAGTATTTTATTTTTCCTACAGTGCCTTCACACAGAGGAATTTGTCCTCCACATTTAACCCATCCGTGCAGTGAAACACACACATTCACACACTGGTGAAGTGAGCACACGTGCCCGGAGCAGTGGGCAGCCCTGAATACAGCACCTATAATAAAGGTTGGTAGAGAGAGAGAGAGAGAGAGAGAGAGAGAGAGAGAGAGAGAGAGAGAGAGAGAGAGAGAGAGAGAGAGAGAGAGAGAGAGAGAGAGAGAGAGAGAAAGAAAGTAGTGAAAAACAAATTTGTGCTGCTTTATGTAATTATTGGGGACAATGATGTTTTTAATTTTATCGATAAAATCATAAGTATCTTTTAAATAACTATTATGTTGTTGTAACAAGGGATTTAAATAAAAGTCAATAAATGCTGCTTTTCTGTGAGATTCAGAGCCACCATCATTTAAATTGTCATTTAGCAGACGGTTTTATCCAAATAAGAACTAGAGTCAGTCTTCTGCAGGATTCTCGTGATGTGCCATACTTTTGCCACTGGGAAACTGTCAATCTGCATTTCAGAGTGTGTGAAGTATGGAATTTTGGACAGATTTGAGTCGCCTATGATTAATATGGGTGTCTCTATTTTTAATTCCCAGTCTATTACTTTTCAGTTTGTGTTTGGATGTCTGTTTGGGGTTCTAAATGTAACATCCGTTTTATTTTTGTGTAAATCTGGTGTAGATTTGCATGTTTGTAATTTACTTTTTGAAACCTTAAAGGATCTCCAATTAGTTTCAGAGTTATCATTCCTTTTTACCTCCCCCCCAGTAGTTCCTAATTTAGATATATTAAGTAAATTTGGTGTTGATTTTGAAGTTTGGAATTTATCACCCTGTCTATTCATAGAAATACACTTAAATGATTGTTGTGTGTTTGTTGTGGGTTCATGACGCTGTATAGGCTGTTCAAGCATGTTTGGAGGATCTCGACCATATTCAGTTACAGTGAGGAGAGTTTCAGACTGAACTCTTGTGTTGGAAGGATGAGTCCCCATAAGGGTTGAATTCCTCATCATCTCCCCCCCTGTACTAGGTGAGTCCTCCTTTAAAACATTTTTTGTGGAATCTGTGGGAGACAGCATTATATCATTGAAGCATTCCGGCACTATAGCTAGATTTTGTTTGCATATATGGTGCATTTATTGGTTCCTCAGGTGAGTAGTTTAATTCCTTATGTACCTGAACCGTAACTTTTTGTCTTCCACAGAAGCCCGACCCGACTTCCACCGACCCAACATGGTCTGGTAAACCTGGTTCCTGTGCAGAATCTGAAGAAGCATTCGTTATTGGCTGCCGTGACTCGCTGGTTTCAATGTTAAGATGTTTCTCATCTAAAAGTTTATGTGCATTTTGAATGGTCTCGTTCCTTAATCTATGTTTAAATCTATTTTAGCACATCTTACTGCAATATCCCACTCCTTAGGCCCCAAAAAAGGGAGCAATTTAGTAGAGAGCTGATCACCTTATCATAATGCTCCTGTAGGGTAAGCAATCCTGTTTAACAACCAGTTACAAGTGGTTAACGCAATTTTTTGGTAAGTATCTGTATTTGGACTTGCTCGTTTTTATAAAATTAGTTAATTTGTTTGTTTAATCATGCCTTTTGGAAATTCACCTGTTTCTAACCCCTTTTGAACAATAGTGCTGTGATGTACCGCTTGAATCAGTTTAAAATAAGACTTACTTAAATTAACTTAGGTTTTGTGTCCATTTGAACCCGTTGTATGTTTTGCTCCATTTCCCCTTCCTCTCGAGTCTCCAAAACTGAAAACCGATTCCGTAGATGAGCCATCTGTCCCCTTTTCCCACCCCACCTCCCTGAACGTGAAAGAAATTCAAGTAAAGGTTCTAATAGTCTTACCCCAATAGATGTTTGATCTCCTCTTAAAATACCAGAGGTCCCCAACAGGAGAGTAAAAAGAATCCGGAAAAAAGGTTGTTGATGACCACAACAAAGTATAATTTGAGGTCGAAAAAACGTGAGTACTCACCTTTCTCCCAAAAACATATAAAAAAGAGAGGAAATGTACACGTCCAGGGAGAATAAAAAATACAAAAAATTTTTAAAAAGGCCTTAAAAAAGTGATTAAAAAAGGGCATCGATCTCACCAAAATGTTTGTTGTCTCTGTAGATCACAGAGAAAAGGTTAGTGACCATGAGCCTTGTTTGGAACCTTCCCCATGATGATGGAGAAGCCACATTCAGAAGATAAGGGTCAGGATTTTCCCTTCCACGAAGTAGAAGAGATGATGATCTGAGATGAAGGATGACCTTTTGCAACACATCCATCGGAGAATCTGTCTTATTCTCAACCATCAGGCTAAGGCTGATAATTTCATTTGGGTTTTTTTTTCCCTACAGCTCCATGATAGAGTTTTTAGAACCTTGGACACTCATCCCGGTTTCCAGACTCAGTTACATCAGTGCTGAGTTTTCCAAGCTTCTCCAAGTAAAGAGCTCTTGGGAGCTTAGTCTCTCGAGCTTGGTAAATGGTTTCCCTCTCATCTCCTCTGATATATTTTTGTCGCAGTTCCTTTCTGCAGTCGAGCAACCCTACCATAAAATTTTACTGTAGCTTTCAACTGAAGTTCATTTGGCACAACCACTGCACAAGTTATTGTGCAGTCACCGAATGAACAGTGGTGTCTTCCTTTGTGAGTTTTGTCTTTTTTACAGTGTGCCGTACAAAACCAAAGCTGCAATGAGGATAGGCTGAACGAATGCCATTAGCAATCACATTTGTCCACTCCAGGCCTTTAAAGCTACTTTTATACTGTTTTTTGCGTAGATTGTCCCATTTTTCACGTGGGATGTAAAAAATAGCCAACTTATTGTCTGCTATCAGTTGTTTCAATGTTTAAAAGGCTGATCAGAGAAGCCGTTAAGCTGTGCAGGCAGAGATGATCATAGTTACAAAGATATATACAATAGACATGATAATGGGTACTAAGTGGCTCACAACACGGGAGCGGGGAATCGAGGGTCAAATGTTCCTTGTGCAAAAAAGCGCAAGGATAGACATTCTGTTAAGCTGTGCAGGCAGACATGATAATAGTTACAAAGAAAGCTTACACCCTTGATGCATTATATGATTATATCCATATATATGGATAAATTCTGAGATATTGATGTCAAAAATGAAAATAAGCTAAGATAAGATAAGATAAGATAAGATAAACCTTTATTTGTCCCACAATGTGGAAATTCACATTCTCAACAGCAAGTTACAGTGTTAGACATGTAAAAAAAGATTAACTTATTAAGAAAAATAATAAAAATAATAAAGTTTGTTTTAAAAAATAAAAAGCAATTATAATAGAAAATATACATTTATATATACACAGGATAATACACAGTTATGTACATGTAAACACGGATAAGCAAAATTGACCAAATATAGTCTATTCCATATACTGTATGTATAATTTGCCTAAAGTTAGTATAACTTTAACATGACATTATTAATAAATGGTACAGTAAAATCCTCTGAAACTGACAGAGGTGATAAACATGACCTCCACCTATCATATAATAGTGGAATGGGTTGGACATTATTGGTTATTTCTGAGATATTGATGTCAAAAATTTGTCTATTTCATACATGTATAAATCGCCTAATGTTGGTATGATTTTAACATGAGTTTATTAAAAATTGGTACAGAGAAAGCCTCTGAAATTTACAGTGGTGGTGGAAATGACCCCTACCTATTATATAGTAGTGGAATGGTTTAGACATCATGGGTAATTTCTGAGAAATTGATGTCCAATTGTAGTCTATACGGTGTATATATAATTCGCCTAAAGACAGTGTAACTTTAACATGACTTTATTAATAAATGGTACAGTGAAATCCTCTGAAATTTACAGTGGTGGTGGAAATGACCTCTAACGGTCATGCAGTAGTGGAATGGTTTAGACATTATGGGTAATTTTTAAGAAATTGATATTTAATTAGTGTATTCCATATATGTATAATTCGCCTAAAGGCAGCATAAATTTAACATGACTTTATTAAAAAATGGTACAGTGAAATCCTCTGAAATTTACAATGGTGGTGGAAATGACCCCTACCTGTCATGCGGTAGTGGAATGGTTTAAACATCATGGGTAGTTTCTGAGAAATTGATGTCCAATCGTAGTCTATACCGTCTATATAATTCACCTAAAGGCAGTAAACATGGATAATAAGGCAATATTGCACACCGTAAATAGTCCAAATAATGTACAACTAGTACAGGAATCCCAATTACTTAACTTACCAACTACAAATGTTGCGGTAGACTTAAGTATGGAAATACTTACCTCTCTCTCCTCCGTAGAAGACACGCAGAAAGGGGACGGGCACCAGAACTCGGTATCCTGATCGGAGGAACCTGAGTTGGAAGGTAATGAGCCACCCCCTTCTTCGGTTCCCTTGGGGGAGATGCTCACGCAGAATCTGGGATGGGAGGAGGTGGTGACGACGACGGAGATGGTTCCCTCTCCCCAGGAACGATTCTTTCCTACTCGACATGAGAACACCCAACGTAAAATTATGGACTGGAATTTAAACATAAATAAAAGTGTACTTTTTACAAATCTGACAATACAAATCAATAGCTTTCTGGGGGCTACATTATACCATTTACGGGGGGTACTACAAAAATTAAATATTAATTGTAATGTTCAAATAGTGGTCCTAGCAATAGGATTAAGTAACTGTTTACAGGGAAATGAGGCTCTAACAATGCGTAAACAATTACACCAATTGGTGAAAACATGTAAAATAATTTTTCCATTGGCTACTATTTATATCTCATTAATTAACTATTCAGATAAATTAAGTGCACAAACAAAATCATTGATTGAATGCTTCAATTCAACAATCACGAAAATATATAATTTTCGTATCCACTGGCTCCTTGAAACAGGAAAAATAATTCCTAAATCTTGGCAGTATAAATTAAACTTATAAGTGGGGTGAGGGTGCAATCACTGCCCCATATAATAGATAACATTTGCAACTTATTAAAAACCTTAATTTTGGACATGTATGATCATCAATTATTAAATACGGGCTTATCATTCAAATAGGCCAATTGAACCATTACTGGCACTTCTAAAACTGCATGGCAATGGGAAAAACATTCGCCCCATCATATGCCAACATTTATATGGCAGCCTGGGAAGAAACTGCTTTTAATAAATGTAAACTAAACCCAATGATCTACTTACGTTTCTTGGACGATATATTTGGCATATGGATTCATTCAAGGGAGGACTTCTTAGAATTCATTAATATTTTAAATACTCACCACACAAATATCAAGGTCACCTTTACAGTTCAGGATCAAATGGTCCAATTTTTAGATACAGAGGTATTCTTCATACAAGCTGAAACAGAGAAAAAATTAACATCAAGAATATTCTTTAAACCAAGGGATACTCATGCCCTCTTACACAAAAACTCATTTCATCCCAAACATGCATTCAAAGGAATTGTTAAATCCCAATTAATCCGTTTCAGAAGAACTAGCACATTCAAAAGGGATGTGGAGAAGGCCACAAGAATACTTTTTGAAATACTTAGGGATAGGGGTTATTCTAAATAATTCCTGAGAACGATAAAATTAGAAGTCAAGCATTCATTTAATACAATAAATAACACCAAAGTTAAAAAAGATAATATAATCCCATTTGTCCATAAATATACTCAGGACCTAGGACCGATTAATAAGCGCATTAAAAAATATTATTCTAAATTACAACAGGCTATCCCTCAATTCTCTACATTTAATATAATATTAGCTTATAGGCGGAATAAAGTCTTAAAAGATATATTAGTCCATACTAAAATGAAAAGGGAGGAACACGGAATTAATACTTACCTGACACCGACACCTTACATCTTTAACAAGAGGTCAAATAAGGGAGCCCCTGCAGATGAAAACATTACCATTAACACTGCAAATGTGATTTACGCAATTAAATGCACATTTTGTGGTTCAATATATGTGGGGGAAACTAACCATACTATGAAAACAAGAATAAACTAACATATCTATTTGATCAACAGTGGACGGGGACAAACCCAACTGTCAGGAACACAGCTAGGAGAAATTGAGGATTATGGGTCTAAATTCAAACAAGGAATGAAACAAATCAATTAGACAAAGTATAGTAAGAAAATGGATTCACAGGTTAGGAACAATAAATCCAGAGGGCTTAAACGAAAAATATTAAATAAGAAGAATACACAGATATACGTTTAGTATTACTTAAAAGAAGAGGAAAAAACTTTTCCCTTATTTTATTTATTTATATTTTTAAAAGTTTTATAATGGCGGACAGTTAGAATATTTTATATCAAGTAGGAGAAAAGTGGGATTATGAAAAAGTTAAAATATGTCTAAAGACTGAGGATAAAATACAACCATTTGCGGAGACGATTAAAAAGGTAAAAACAAAAAAAAAATTTAAGTTTAAAAGGGCAGGAGAAGATGAATGGAAAAATATCCTCATCTAGCGACCTAATAAGGGAACTGTTTTAAATGAAACCTTTAGAAAACCTTAAAATTCTGCACTTACCTCCTAACATAAACCTGCTTGATAAAAACTCTAGGGAAAGGAGGGTTTCCACCAGGAAATGGATCCACCGAAGGGCACTAAAGCGTGAGACCGTAGGCCAGAGCACTAAGGGGGAAGTCCCCAGGCATTCAAACATTTAATATAAATAAATTTTACCGGCGGCACGGTGGCTTAGTGGTTAGCACGTTCACCTCTCAGCGCTAGGGATTCCCGGTTTAAATCCCCATCTGGGTGGAGTTTCCATGTTCTCCCCGTGTCTGCGTGGGTTTCCTCCGGGTTCTCCGGTTTCCTCCCACAGTCCAAAAACATGGATCAAGTTAATTGAGTTCTCAAAATTGCCCCTATAGAGTGTGTCTGTGTGAGTGAGTGTGTGCCCAGCGATGGATTGGCGCCCTGTCCTGAGTCTATCTGCCCAGCGCCCGAGACGTTCTCCCCTGGATGGGCATGGGGAACCCAACCGCGACCCTAATAGAGGATAAGCGGGAGATAATGAATGAATGAATGAAAATTGCCCCATACAGAGTGTGTCTGTGTGAGTGTGTGCCCAGCGATGGATTGGCGCCCTGTCCTGGGTCTATCTGCCCAGCGCCCGAGATGTTCTCCCCTGGATGGGCATGGGGAACCCCACCGCGACCCTAATAGAGGATAAGCGGGAGATAATATAATGAATGAATGATGAAATCAACCGAACTTGAAATAATTAGGATCATTTTGTCTGTGTGCTCTTTTTTTCTTTTAAGGAAAGCTGAAAGAGATGGATTACTCACATAAGACTTGTTAAAGAAATGGACTGGACTGTTTTTCTTTAAACACACGACCAGCAGAAAAAGAGTAAAGAGAATTTCAGTATTCTTATAAAATGTGAAAACTTTTTTAAATTTTATTTTGAGAACATTCGTACAGACACAACCGCATCTTCATGAATTAACAGACATGGGTTAACTGTGTGTGTTCAACCAACTGTGCAAATCAAACACCAACATGTTCACAAAGAACAGAAGTCTAAAATCCATGGTTCACCTGAATGTTTTAGAACATAATCAGTCTGTGTAAATGGACATACGGAAAATAAAGTACAGTTAAAACCAAGATTAATTGAGCTACATTAGAAGCTGGTGTGAAGTGGGTCTGAGGGAGCAGAGTCTCTGACTGATGAACTGCCTCTTCCGTCTGTGAGCAGTGAGGAGCAGTAATAACGCACCTTTCTTTAAATTCAGACCTCCGTATCTTCACTGTACACTAACAAATGCAAATAATAACTGATTTATATCAGACTTAACAAACTAACAATTGTGAAGTCATAGTTAAATGATAAACCTTTCATGATAAACCTTTTGGGTCGTATAATGACCCATATAAGTATATAAACGGAACCAAAATATCAAAACACTTTAGTTTTTTTTCCATTTTTTATAAGCTGAACTATAAGAGCTAAGACTATGACCAGATTTTTTCTCAAACATTCTTTCCAGATTTGTTTAAATGTGTGTCAGTGATCACCTCTCAGTAATGCAAAGTGATTGCTGCAGCAGCTGTCTAGGTGGATGTCTCGGACCATGGTGGTGGTGAAGATGCTGGATGGAGGTGCTGGGCTGGTGTGGTTACACCGATAAGTGATCACCTACACTTTTTAGACAAATCAAATTTTGGAACAATATTTGAGAGAGAAATGTCTTTTGTGTCGATAGTTATTTCATAAAAAATGGGAGAACAACTGAATTGTTATTTTGATATTTTGTTCAGTTTACAAAGAATAAATCAGGGTTCTTCATGTGCTCTGCTTTACTCCGGTAAATGGTTTAAGAACCTAAGGTTTAAGTTCTAATCTTTTGGTTTTAAACCACTGTTAACACTTTTTTACGTTCTACTTATGAAGTAAAACGTCTGAGCGTTGCAGGTTGAAAATCCTCCTTCAGTCAAAGTCTTCAGATTATTCCTACAGAAAGATTCAGAAACAAAGAAAACATCTGTCTCAACATTACTCTAGCTCAGTAGTAATACAGTTCAGTATTACATATATTTATAATGTTTAAAATGATGCAGTGATACAGAGTAATGATACCACAGCAGTCTGATTTGGTCATAGCAAATACAGCTGAATAATGACTTCTACATTTTTTAAAATAAATATATTTCATTATAAGTGCACTTTGTAAAAATAAACTTAAATTAACTCTGATCAGCCGCATGGTGGCGCTGCATTCAACGCGGCAGAGTGGGTGAACATGAGTGCTTTCCGTGGGGAAGGTGTTTGTGTCTTCCCTGTGATCTGTACCTATGAATGCTGGGATAGACTCCAAAACATTAACACAATGTTAAATAAATATATCTTAACTTCACTCAGCTGTAAAATGGCACAAAAAGATCATCAAAAAGTGAGCAACACTGTATTTTGTGGTAAATACTAACTTAACTATTAATTTCTCTGTCAAGCTAAACATCAAAAACCCTTTTTACACATTTATAAAGTCAAACATAAATCTGTTTATTATTATTATTAATAATAATAATAATAATATCTTTTTTATTTTCCGCTCCGTTTAAATATTGGGAATGTGTAATAGAAGTTCACCACTAGATGGTACTAACTACAACTTTATATAAAGCCGTCCCACTAAATCACAGCACTTAATTTAATCTGCTGTCTCGTAGCTCTCAAGGGCAGTTTTACTTTTATTTAATAATTATAATTATTTATCTTTGCACTATAATTTTCACAAAATGTTTAAGATTTTGAACTTGATGCCCTTCAGCTTCAAAATTACGTTCTAACTCAACAACTGTGGGGTCAAGGTCTGGAGACATGTGATCAGAGAACGTATGAGAAACCACATTCTGCAGTTCAGTTTAAAAATAAGCTGCTAATTAAAACAACACAACAAAAACAAAAGTATGCAAGAATGTGTGTGTATGAGAGAGAATGTGTATGAGATTGTGTGTGTGTGTATGAGAGAGAAAATGAGAGGAAGAATGTGTGTGCATGTGAGAGAGAGTTTGTGTGGTGTGTATGAGAGGGAATGTGTATGAGAATGTGTGTGTGAGAGAGAGAGAGAGAGAGAGAGAGCGAGCTGTGAGAGCCTCAGCTGTTTTCTTCACGTTGTTAGACTTTTTTTTTTATAACAGATGGTTCAGGGGAAAAAGTGAGAAGCTGCCAGGGCTGCAGTTGGAAAAGAGCCAGTTCCCGCTGTAAGGGAGGTTCTCCTGGTTCCAGCTCGCGTGCCTTCCCCTGCCCTCTGCCCTGAGTGGCGCCAGTAGGACTTCCCAGCAGCTTGCATTGCAAACATCTGGTGTCTGGGACTGTCGGCGTGAAGGGGGGAGGAGGAGGGGGTCAGGACTCTCTGCAGAATGTTTTCAGGGAATCAAACCAAAGAACTGAGAAACCACAGCAGCAGCAGCAGCAGCAACAACATCTGTATACAGCTTTATGTCCATCATACACCATCACCCTGCTCACCAGCTGACATCAGAATCAAACCCTTTGATGTAATCTGATTTTCATATTTAAAGTGTTTTGAGTTGAAGTTGAAGTAATTCATTTGTGTAGCTCTTTTTACAGCAGTACATTGTTATATAATGTTTAAAGCTTCAGACAGACGGCAGCCGTTCACTGTTCGGCTTTAACTCCTGAGCTGCAACGTTTTATTCACTCAGGGGTTTTTGAAGGACATCTGAGTCTTTAGGTTGCCAGGTTTTTCTTATTTAAACTGGATTTCCTCAGTCGGATCACAGATCTTACGGATCGCAGCCATGTTTGAGCCGAATGAGCAGAGACCAGAAACGAATACAGATCATCACAAATACATCCAACAATGCCTCAAACCTAACCCTGTAATTACACAATTAGAACCCCCCTCCCCCCGAAAGATCCAAAGAGAGGTAGAACCTGAAACAAGAGGCCTGATTTCATAAACAATGATTATTTTATTATTAAACATAACACACACACACACACAGACACACTTTTGACTTTGTGTATGTAGATTATTATAGTACTGCAGGAACACTAATGTGGCTTTTGCTGTGTGAGTGAATCAAGATCAAAAACATAAATGGCGGTGGGGGGGGGGCACTTCATCAACAGCTTCATCAATCTGTTCATTCATTCATTCATTCATTCATTCATTATCTCCCACTTATCCTCTATTAGGGTCGCGGTGGGGTTCCCCATGCCCATCCAGGGGAGAACGTCTCGGGCGCTGGGCAGATAGACCCAGGACAGGGCGCCAATCCATCGCTGGGCACACACTCACTCACACAGACACACTCTATACAGGGCAATTTTTGAGAATTCAATTAACTTGATCCATGTTTTTGGACTGTGGGAGGAAACCGGAGAACCCGGAGGAAACCCACGCAGACACGGGGAGAACATGGAAACTCCACCCAGATGGGGATTCGAACCGGGAATCCCTAGCGCTGAGAGGCGAACGTGCTAACCACTAAGCCACCGTGCTGCCTCTCAATCTGTTCAATCCATTTAAAATACACATGC
>JAFMOD010000660.1:245146-255575 GCA_019802435.1 Corydoras maculifer | reverse complement strand
TATATATATATATATATATATATATATATATATATATATATATATATGCATATATAGTTCTCTGTCCACCTTTGTGTCTAGTAGCAGTACCAAAAGCGGTCAGAAGTGATGCTGGGATGCCAGTGTTGGATTGTAAGCTCGCCTCAGAGCTCCTACTCCAGAACCCAGAGGTGAGCTTATCCTGATCTTAATGGAAACAGATTTAAACATGCTCTGCTTCATGCTCCATCATCTATTTTCTTTAATTATTTTCATTAACTAATCATTTTTGCCATTACTGATTACGAACGTTACAATTAATTTATCGTAACAGCAAATAAAATGCATCATGACGATATTAAAGGACGGCACAGTGGCTTAGTGGTTAGCCTGTTCTCCTCTCAGCGCTGTGAATTCCAGATTTGAATCCCAATCTGAGTAGAGTTAGCATGTTCTCCCCGTGTCCACGTGGGTGTTCTCCGGTTTCCTCCCACAGTCTAAAAACATGGATCAACTCAAGTGAGTTCTCCAAATTGCCCCATATTGAATGTGTCTGTGTGAGTGAGTGTGTGCCCAGCTATAGATTGGTGTCCTGTCCTGGGTCTATCTGCCCAGCGCCCGAAACGTTCTCCACTGGATGGGCATGGGGAACCCCCCCCCCCCCGCGACCCTAATTGAGGATAAAGTGGAAGATAATGGATGGATGATGATATTATTAAGAAAAATATTTACTCTTTAACTCACAGCAAAAACCTTTTTTAAACGAATATTAATTTGTATTTTAAGAAACACAACCGAAACAATGAAATATATTGTCATAAAAATATTTTATGTTAATATTCAGCAAAAGTCATTGTCTTTTAGTAATTATTTTCTTATAAATGTATAATCATGTATTTTTTTCTTAGACAATAATTGTAACATTAAAATCAGTAATCTTTATTATATATCCACTTATCATATAGATGGACTTTGTAGTTTTATAATTCCAGACTGTAGTTCATCTGTGTTCTTTGTTGTTGTTAGTCCCCTGTTGGTTCTCTGTTCTCTGTTGGTCAGGAGCATCACAGAACAGGTATCATTTGGGTGGTGGATTGTTTATTGTCAGTTCTGCAGTGACACTGATGTGGTGAGGGGGTTTTAGTGCAGCAGTGCTGCTGGGGTTTCATTTAAACACCTCAGTGACACTGCTGGGATAGGACTAATGCACCCACCAAATAACCCCTGCTCTGTGGTGGTACTATTGGGGTTCTGAGCATTAGAACAGAGTAAAGGGGACGTACACAGTATGTACTGTAGGACACAAACTGATGAACTACAGTCTGGAATTGGAGAACTACCATGGAGTTTGTGGTGATGCTAACAGTGCTGTGCTAATGGAGCTGATTGTTGTGCAGGTGGTGTGTTTGGAGTTTAAATGGAGGGCTGCATTTGGGAGGCTGGTTCCACAGATGACACACTGTATGAAGGTGTTTTTAGAAGATGTTTGTAATAAGAGTCTACAGCATGAAGAGGCCTCCATCACACACACCTCCACCTCCGGGCTCCTTCATGTGGTGGAGGTTTTCCACGAACCTGAGACTGAACTCAACTCGTTGGAGAGTGACACACCCAAGAGAGTCGCAAAGGTAGGTTATCTGAAACTGTGATAATTAATCTTATAATACATTATAATATGTTCATTCCTGGGGTGGCACGGTGGTGTGGTGGTGTAGTAGTGTACTCTCAGTGCCGGGGATCCAGGTTTGAATTCCAATCTGGGTGGAGTTTTCATGTTCTGTCCGAGTGGGTCCTTTATGGGTTCTTTGGTTTAATCCCACAGTCTAAAAACATGGATTCATGGGGAATTGCACGCTCTGAATTGCCATGTGTGTATATGCACTTATGTGTGTGTATATTATGTGTGTGTTCGTGCTCGCACGCGCGTGTGTGTGTGTGTGTTTTTGTATACGTGTGTATATATATGTGTATGTTTATTTACATGTGTGTATGTGTATATGTGAATATATGTTTATATACATGTGTATTGTGTGTGTGTATATGCACTTATGTGTGTGTGTGTATATATATATATATATATATATATATACATATATATATATATATATACACATACATACATACATACACACGTGTATATGTAAAATGTATGTATGTATTTATGTATGGTATTTCTGGGTTTGTGTGAGTATGTGTGTAATACTATATAACATGTATATGTGTATAATATATATATATATATATGTGTGTGTGTGTGTGTGTGTGTGTGTATATTTTTTGTAGCTTTTTTGAAACCTGCTTCAGTTGTTCCCTCTGGTTTTAACTTTATTGATGGTCTACAACTGGATCGATATTCTAGTTCATTCTGGTTGTACGACTCTGTGTGATCACATGAGGGATACAGTATGTAACACCGGCGGAGCCGTCGGGTGTCGCGTTCATGCAGTCTGTTTTTTGAAGGTTTATTTAACGTTCTGACAGTGAAGCAAACGGGTTAAAAACAGTAGCTTGTTATTGCTGCCTTCCCTGAGGTCTCTGTGATTCATGCATGATCAGTTTAATGGAAGCTGAGTACTCCAGTGTTGGATAAACACCGTCTCCTCCGTATAGTCTTCTATCTGTAAGCTCGGATTTGAACCCGAAATTACAATTACCTTCAAAGAATTCATGAAGGCACTCTACAAACACGCTCTGCATAAAGAACTGATTCCAATGCCCTGCACGTCTTTTACAAGAGAAAATCACGTCGTCGGCTTCTCGCCTCTTCTCTCAGCACGGGGAGCCGGGTGGAAAGTATCTGTAAATGATCTGATTGAATAATCATAGGACATTCTATTAAACCTCAGACGAGGTTGATTAACAGGCAAATGGACGTAATGTGAGGAGTTAATAAAAGGTGTGTGTGCAGAGCAGAGGTCACTGTAACGATAAACCAACTTAATTATAGAGGAGGGAATAACCACAGTGACTCTGATGCCATGCTTACACCATATTTGGGCCGTGTTTGGAGATTACTGCGATTATTTTAGCTGTATTTCTATTGGCTAAGAATTGAATTCTTGCTTTAGTTTAAGGGGAGCGGTAGCTCAGTGGTCAGGGTGTTGGGCTATCAATCTGTAGGTTGTGGGTTTAAATCCCAGGTCCACTGAAGTTACCAATGTGGGTCCTTGAGCAAGGCCCTTAACCCTCATTGCTCCAGGGATGTTGTGATTGACCCTGTGCTTACCTTGTAAGTCACTTTGGATAAAAGCGTCCAATAAATGACCAAATGTAAACGTAATTGTATTGATGAACAACGCCATCAGCTCTGTCCCTCCTCCCCCAGCCCCACCATCACACATCTCCCTATGCAGATTCGGGATGTCCTTGCATCCAAAGGGGTTGGGAGGGTTAAATGTCCATATGTGCCTGAGTTAAGCCTGAGTTTGGTGTGGGTCCTTGAGCAAGACCCTTAACCCTCATTGCTCCAGGGATGTTGTGATGAACCCTGTGCTCACCTTGTAAGTCGCTTTGGATAAAAGCGTCCAATAAATGACCAAATGTAATGTAGTTGTGACATTTTTGTATTTCTGAATTGCATTGTCCGTCACAAAAAAAAAAATACGATGTATACTTGTGGGGCGGCACGGTGGCTTAGTGGTTAGCATGTTCTCCTCTCAGCACTAGGGATTCCTGGTTCGAATCCCAATCTGGGTGGAGTGTCCATGTTCTCCCCGTGTCTGCGTGGGTCTCCTCCGGGTTCTCTGGTTTCCTCCCACAGTCCAAAAACATGGATCAAGTCAATTGAATTCTCAAAATTGCCCCATATAGAGTGTGTCTGTGTGAGTGAGTGTGTGCCCAGCGATGGATTGGCGCCCTGTCCTGGGTCTATCTGCCCAGCGCCCGAGATGTTCTCCCCTGGATGGGCATGGGGAACCCCACCGCGACCCTAATAGAGGATAAAGTGGGAGATAATGAATGAATGAATGAATAAATGTATACTTGTGTTTTTTAGTATGTGTCAGGTATTCATAATGCTTTATTGTAACGTATAGTTTATAGTCTTGGTTAATGTACATAGTTGTTTATAACCACATTACTAAAGTGTTATAAGGAGCACGCCACACGGCTTTATAACACAAAGTGACATAATGCATTATAAAATGTATATATTTTAACTATTAATCAACTTAATGTGGAGATCAGTGTCATAAAGCTTTCTGGTAAATAAATGCCTCCCTTGATGACGTAAATGCCTATACCTGTTTATAACAGCTTATTAGGTAAAGAAATGTCCTTTATAAGCACCATGAAGGAGACGGCATGAATAGCAGTACAGTAGTAGTTAAGTAGTCCAGGGGAGAATGTTTCGGGTGCTGGGCAGATACACCAGGACAGGATGCCGATCTTTGACTGGACACACAATCACTCACAGACACTATATGGGGCACTTTTGAACAGCTCTGCACTAAAACCCCCTCACCACATCAGTGTCACTGCAGAACTGACAATAAACAATCCACCACCCAAATGATACCTGTTCTGTGATGCTCCTGACCAACAGAGAACAGAGAACCAACAGGGGACTAACAACAACAAAGAACACAGATGAACTACAGTCTGGAATTATAAAACTACAAAGTCCATCTATATAATAAGTGGAGCAAGAAGGGGGCGTGGCCAAACTTTTGCTTGAAACTGTATATACACATCCATCCATTATCTTCCGCTTAGCACTCTACTAGGGTTGTGTGTGTGTGTGTGTGTGTGTGGGGGGGGGTCCTCATGCCTGTCCAGGGGAGAACTTCTCGGGCGCTGGGCAGATACACCCAGGACAGGGCGCCAATCTATCACTGGACACACACTCACTCATCCTGTCACACTCTATATGGGGCAATTTGGAGAACTCAATTGACTTGATCCATGTTTTTAGACTGTGGGAGAAAACTGGAGAACCCAGAGGAAACCCATGTGGACATGGGGTAGAACATGGAAATTCCACCCAGATGGGGATTCAAACCAGGAATCCCTAGCGCTGAGAGGAGAACATGCCAACCACTAATCCACCGTGCCGCCCAAGTCCATCCATCTATATGGCAAATAAATAATAAATAATGGAGCAAAAAGGGGGTGTGTCCAACCGTTTGACTGGTCCTGCATTTGAATTTTAGCGTCTCAGAGGGCGCGGCCGGTCCTCGCAGATCCATATCACAAACATGTGACAGAATTTGTCCACACTGAAGACCTGTGCAGCACATTTCCATGTAGGTCAGTGCTTGGAAATGAGTTGCGCCTGACTCAAAGGTTATCATGTGCATTTATTTGCATCCGCAACAGCCCCCTGAGCCCAAGAACCACCCCCCCACCCCACCACTTCTGCTCCACATCACAGTGAACCATAGGCACGGATCCCAATGTGGTATCATTGCACATTACCACAGGGGTGGCCCTGGTGGCATCACCGGTATAAATGCATTTATGGAATCGATCTGTGCAGCATTCATATTCATACCTTCATGTCTGAGATTGTGAGGATGGCTAAACCTCCTGTCTGGGATAATCTCGCAGGGGACCATTCATCACCCGGAGACTGGGGTGACTTATTGACCAGCCGGGGTTGTTGTCAGATGCACCATGTCCTGAACCGTGTTCCTCTGGTGGGAGAACCTGAAATCTGTGCAATTCTCACCCAGTGTGTGTTAAAAACTACAGGAGTGCAGCTTTTAAATGTTTCATTGCTGAACGCTGAAATAACCTTGGCGTGGCGGTCCTGTCGGGATCCATGGGTTTGATTTGCGTACGTTTAAGATTCTGGGAGAGCACGCCGTGGGTTTGAGAGCGCTGGAAATCCAATGGAAGCATCACCGCACGTTTTGATTGGTTTGTCTCCACTGTGGGCAGCACGACCACCTCTCGGTGCTGGGGATCCAGGTTCGAATCCCAATCTGGGTGGAGTTTCCATGTACTTTCTACGTCGGTGTTCTCCAGTTTCCTTTAAATTGCCCCATTTTAATTGCCCCTCCGAGTTTGTGTGTGTGTGTGTGTGTGTGTAAGTGTTTGCCCAAATATATATTGGGCACACAGGGGTGTGGTAGATCAGTGTTTAGGGTGTTGGGCTATTACGCTAAAGGATTCGAACCTGGAATCCGCGTGGGTTTCCTCCGGGTTCTCTGGTTTCCTCCCACAGTCCAAAAACATGGATCAAGATCAATTGAATTCTCCAAATTGCCCCATGTAGAGTGTGTTTGTGTGAGTGAGTGTGTGTCCAGTGATAGATTGGTGTCCTGTCCTGGGTCTATCTGCCCAGCGCCCGAAACGTTCTCCCCTGGATGGGCATGGGGAACCCCCCCCCCCCGTGACCCTAGTAGCGGATAAAGCGGATGGATTGGCACCCTGTGGTTCTGCAATGAGAGATGAAAAGAAATAAATGTTATAAAGTCGTTAGATAATGAAACCTGTGCAAAAGTAAAAAAAGTGAAACTTTTACTTTAAAACCAGGCATTTTATCTGTGAAAGCAACTTGAACGAAAGTGAAGTGTGCATTGTGTTGAAGTCGGGCATCACTCATGCAGATACGGCTTCTTTACCATTAGACTCTCGCAGGCTTCTCCCCTGCAGCACTTGGAACGGGGAGCGCTACTTTATCTCAGTTTTCCACATTTGTCCTGAAGAAAGCCTTCGTTTTCTCCCCAGCCCTCAGTGTGCGGTGTGTGTCGAGCATATCTGCCGAAGAAAACGGCCTCGGGAGGCACCTCACTTAAAAAAAGACCCCTAAGGGTTATCGGAAGCAAGGCAGCCCCCCTGAATTAAACACACGACTCCCGTTTGGAGCAGCCTCCCAAATAAAGCCATCACCCCAGACTCTGTTCCCAAGTTCCCCCAGCAGTCCCCCCCCCCTCCCGTACCTCCCTTCATTCACACTTTGGCTCCTCATCATGAATGAGGAGCACAGCAGTACGATCGACACAGGATCCGGCTACGGCGGGAGGTTCGCCTCCGAATTTATACCGCTATAGGAATGAGTTACGGCGCCAGGCGGCTTTGAAGCAGTAAAACATCCACGTGTACCTCATCTCCACCCGTTCGATGCCTCTCCGTAGGGAGGGGGCAGGTCCCGGGGCCTCGTCAAGCAGCCACGGCGATCGAGAAGCTTGGAAATGGCGATATTCCAGAAGTATCAATCAGCCAGCGAGCACCGGGGGGCGTGATTTCTCACCAGACATCGGTGCTGACCTCCCGTAGCTTTTAAAGAAGGACCACCACGGCGTGGGATGGAACCTGGAATGACCATGGGAGGAAACCGACCCGACACAGGAACCTGATTGGCTGTTGTTGGAAACTAATGGTGGACCCATCCATCCATCCATTATGTTCCACTCAGTACTATACTAGGGGTGTCCATCCAAAGCACTGGGCAGATACACCCAGGACATGGGGGCAATCTATCGCTGGGCACACACTCATATACTCACACAGATACACAAACACACACTATTCATCCAGCCATCTAGGGTCACGGTGGGGGGGGGTACCCCATGCCCACCCAGGGGAGAACGTTTCAGGCGCTGGGCAGATACACACAAGACAGGGGGGCAATCGATCACTAGGCACACACTCACTCACACGAACACACACATACACTGTCCAGCTATCCATTATCTTCTGCTCTATCCTCTGCTAGGGTCGTGGGGGGAAGGGGGGTTCCCCATGTCCAATCCAGGGGAGAACGTTTCGGGCGCTGGGCAGATAGACCCAGGACAGGACGCCAATCTATCGCTGGGCACACACTCACTCACACACACACACTCTATATGGGGCAATTTGGAGAATACTCTTGACCTTGAGCCATGGTTTTGGACTGTGGGAGGAAACCGGAGAACCCGGAGGAAACCCAGGTGGACATGGGGAGAACATGGAAACTGTACCCAGATTGGGATTCGAACCAGGAATCCCTAGCACTGAGAGGAGAACATGCTAACCACTACATCACTGTGCCGTCCCACACACACTATATCCAGCCATTTTAGATAGGGCAATTTAAAGCAGCCAATTCGCCTTGAGTCCATGATTTTGGACTCTAGGAGGATGGCAGAGAACCCAAAGTAAACCCATATGGACACACGGAGAACATGGAAACTCCACCCAGACTGGGATCTGAACCTGGATCCTCAGCGCTGTTCATATAGATGGACATTGTAGTTCTACAGTTCCATTCTGTAGTCCATCTGTTCCTCGACATACTTTGTTAGTCCGCTTAAGTATGTTCTCTGATGATCAGGACCCCCACAGAGGAGGTATTAGGTGGGGGATGATTCTCAGTGCTGCAGTGATACTGACGTGGTGGTGGTGTGTGAGTGTGTGGATCAGACACAGCAGTGCTGCTGGACAGAGAATAGAACACCAATCAGAACATACAGGGGTCTCGTGGTGCATTTAGTGAGGTAATATGTGAGTAGCTGATGGTGCAGGGGGGGTTAAGTTCTAACATGTATGTGCTTTTCTTGCAGTTCTGTGCTGATGTGATGGAACAGCTGGACCTTCTTCTCCCACTGGCTGTAGCTTGTGTGGACGACCCGTTGCTTTCGGTTCGGTCCTGCTTCGTGGAGGTATGTGGCCAGGTCAGCCAAGCGTTGCTGGCCAGGATACAGGAGAGAGCAATGGCGGTCCCTCACACCTCCCCCCTCAAGAACCTGCCCACTTTACTGACCTCCAGCATCTACGTCCATTACAGACTGACCTCCTATGAGAAGCAACTGGGAGACGCCACTCGCACGTAAGTGCAAACGTCTCACCATTACAGACAGATCCATCCATTATCTTCCACTTTATCCTCTATTAGGGTGGGGGGGGGGGGGGGGGTTCCCCATGCCTATCCAGGGGAGAACGTTTTGGGCGCTGGGCAGATACACCCAGGACAGGGCGCCAATCTATCGCTGGGCACACACTCACTCACACAGACACACTCTATATGGGGCAATTTGGAGAACTCAATTGACTTGATCCATGTTTTTAGACTGTGGGAGGAAACCAGAGAACCCGGAGGAAACCCACGTGGACACGGGGAGAACATGGAAACTCCACCCAGGTGGGGATTCGAACCGGGAATCCCTAGCACTGAGAGGAGAACATGCCAACCACTAAGCCACCGTGCCGCCCTATTACAGACAGATGATTCCACTATTTAGTATATACTTATATAAGCACACTACAAGTCCAAAAGTTAAGCCACACCCCCTTCTTGCTCCACTTATCATATAGATGGACTTTGTAGTTCTATAATTCCAGACTGTAGTTCATCTGTGTTCTTTGTTGTTGAGCGAGGTCCTTAACCCCCAGCGCTCCAGTATGATGCCTGACCCTGTGCTTGGACCCCAACCATGGACAGGCATAAGGGTCTGCTGGTCTGCTTTAGTATGTTCTCCAATGATCAGGACTGTCATTATCATTAGGTCAAGATAATGGTCAAGAACAAAATGTTGAAACAAGATTTTCATTTAGATGAACCGGATCTACATTTCTCCATGTTCTCCCCATGTCCATGTGGGTTTCCTCTGGGTTCTCTGGTTTCCTCCCACAGTCCAAAAACATGGATCAAGGTCAATTGATTTCTCAAAATTGCCCCATATAGAGTGTGTTTGTGTGAGTGAGTGTGTGCCCAGTGATAGATTGCCCCCCTGTCCTGGGTGTATCTGCCCAGCGCCCGAAACGTTTTCCCCTGGATGGGCACGGGGAACCCCCAACCCCCCCCGCCGCGCGCGACCCTATGAGAGGATAAAGCAGAAGATAATGGATGGATGCATGGGTCCACATTTCTCCAGCCTGGCACATCCTGTATCTATTTTGTATTTTTGTATCTGTGTTTGGTTTTACATCTCTCTTGTTAATCGCTTGCACAAACTAACCAAATAAATGTGGGTTGGAATCGGATTGGCTGTCATCTGTCCGTCCCGTTCTGTTTGTCCTTATGTGTAGGTTTTTATCTGATGGATAAGAGAACATCAAAACGGTCAGCTGTTCCTTAGAAAGAGTGAGACTTGCATATGTGTACATAAAAAACCCACTTGTGACGAGGAAACTCTCAATTTATAGTTAGTCTGGATCTTTTTTTGTTTCTGCAGCCGGCGAGATTGCCATGCCGTTGCCAGAAATACTAAAATGCAGTAATTGGATTGTAAAGAATCGGAGCGGGACGTGCGTGAGCCTGCGAGTCCTGACAGAACTATTTATCTGCAGAGGAAGTGTGTTTGTTAAAAAACAGATGTTCGCTCTCACAGAGCCAAAGAGAGAGAGACACAGAGAGAGAGGGAGACACACACACACACACACACAGAGAAAGAGAGAGAGAGACGGAGACAGAGACGCACAGAGAGACAGAGACGCACAGAGAGACAGAGACGCACAGAGAGACAGAGACGCACAGAGAGACAGAGACGCACAGAGAGACAGAATTACAAAGAGAGAAACAACAAAA
>JAFMOD010000660.1:197008-214998 GCA_019802435.1 Corydoras maculifer | reverse complement strand
TATATATATATATATATATATATATATATATATATATATATATATATATATATATATATATATATATATTATACACACACACCCTATATATTTCTATTATATTATATGTTATTTTCTGTATACAGACTATACAGACTTACCCACATACGTGTATATATATATATATATATATATCCACACACACGAACCAAGCACTTGTGTCTTTACACACAAATATATGCACACACACACACTAACAGACTTCCGTGTGTGTGTGTATGTATGTGAATATATATTATATATTAAAACACACCCACACATGTATATACATATATAAACACACACAGAAGTCTGTTGGTGTGTGTGTGTGTGTGTGTGTGTGTGTGTGTGTGTGTGTGTGTGTGTGCATGCATATATGTGTGTATATATATTATATATCTTCATAAATACACACACACTCACACACACACACACATGTATATACTTATATATAAACACACACACACACACATATATATATATATATTCATTCATTTATTATCTCCCGCTTTATCCTCTATTAGGGTCGCGGTGGGGTTCTCCATGCCCATCCAGGGGAGAACATCTCAGGCGCTGGGCAGATACACCCAGGACAGGGCGCCAATCCATCGCTGGGCACGCACTCACTCACACAGACACACTCTATATGGGGCAATTTTTTGAGAATTCAATTAACCTGTTCCATGTTTTTAAACTGCGGGAGGAAACCGGAGAACCCAGAGGAAACCCACGCGGACACGGGGAGAACATGGAAACTCCACCCAGATGGGGATTCGAACCGGGAATCCCTAGTGCTGAGAGGAGAACATGCCAACCACTAAGCCACCGTGCCGCCATATATATATATATATACACCCACACATGTATATAGTCTTATCATTATTTTTTCTTTATTCAGTCACTAACATTATCAGAATGTGTTGCTAAGCAGCTCGTCCATTCCACAGTTTCGTTCTCTCTCTGCCATTTAGCAAATTTTCAACTTGCCTAATATAGTTTTATTACACAAAAGAAACATGCTATTGATTTCCTTTAGTCCTTTCCACCTCCTATTAAGTCGAGCGATATTAGCAAACTAAATCTTTTAATGTGGCAGGTCATTTAGGCGTGTCGCTTTGCTACAGAGCGACATTTGTCAACGTGCAAAGTGCGTCCTGCGTTCCATCAGCAACGCTCAGTGAATGCTGCGTTTCATTCACTCGCCCATTCACACGTCTGTCATCTCCTACAAGAGAGACTGACAGCGGCTGAGGGGGAGCATACGGCGGGGTCTGGCCGCTGCTGTCTCAGGCCCTATAGGACTGACAGGACCGGTGCAAGGGCGTTCTGTCACATCACATCCCACTCGTCCCACCGCCCTCCTTGTACGCTGGATGTTTATCTGCGCGATCGGATGGCTGCCCGGACAGCTTTTGTTGCTTCTGTGATTTAAATTGGCTTGATTTTGTTCTCTTGGAGGCGGCACGGTGGCTTAGTGGTTAGCATGTTCTCCTCTCAGCACTAGGGATTCCCGGTTCGAATCCCCATCTGGGTGGAGTTTCCATGTTCTCCCCGTGTCTGCGTGGGTTTCCTCCGGGTTCTCCGGTTTCCTCCCACAGTCCAAAAACATGGATCAAGTCAATTGAGTTCTCAAAATTGCCCCATATAGAGTGTGTCTGAATGAGTGAGTGTGTGCCCAGCGATGGATTGGCGCCCTGTCCTGGGTCTATCTGCCCAGCGCCCGAGACGTTCTCCCCTGGATGGGCATGGGGAACCCCACCGTGACCCTAATAGAGGATAAAGCGGAAGATAATGAATGAATGAATGTTCTCTTGGAAGATGACATGTCGTATATGAATGAGCAAACATGAGGAAAAGCACCAAGATAGGTCTATATGACTTTAAAATCATATTGTGAGAGTGAACGATGGATCATGACGGCGTTTAATCAACCCTGAAGTGGCTTCTGTGTTACTGTAGTGGGTTAAGTGTGTTGTATTTATGAATATGATGTTTCATTCTGACCTGCAAAAGGGCCACAGGTACCGACTGTACCATGGGCAAGGTCAAAAATGGGCGGTGGGCAGCCCTGTACACTGCACTGAGGAAGCAATCGGGGTAAGATGCTTTTCCCAAGAGCACTTCAGCCAAAGATCTTAATGAGAATCAAACCAGGGACCTTAAGGTCAAAAGGCTGGTTCCTTAAGCACAAACCTATGATATATATATATATATATTCATTCATTTATTCATTATCTTCCTCTTTATCCTATATATGCCCATCCAGGGGAGAAAGTTTCAGGTGCCGGGCAGATACACCCAGGACAGGGCACCAATCTATCGCTGGGCACACACTCACTCTCACAGACACGCACGCATACACACTCTATATGCGGGCAATTTGGAGAACTCAATTGACTTGATCCATGTTTTTGGACTGTGGGAGGAAACCGGAGAACCCAGAGGAAACCCACACAGACACAGGGAGAACATAGAAACTCCACCCAGATGGGGATTTGAACCGGGAATCCCTAGTGCTGAGAGGAGAACATGCTAAACACTAAGCCTATATATATATATATATATATATATATATATATATATATATATATATATATATATATATATATGTATACACACACACACACATTCCATCCATGCTCCTTTGAACATGTAGATGGATGATGTGTGTGTGTGTGTATATATATATATATATATATTATCCTTTACTAGGGTCGCAGGGGGGTTTGCCCATCCAGGAGAGAACGTTTCGGGATACACCCAGGACAGGGCACCAATCTTTCACTGGGCATATGTATATATAAACATGTGTATATATGTGTGTGTGTGTCTGTGCGTGTATATTTAAACACACACACAACCTATATGTATGTATTTCTATACTGTGCAGATAAATAGACTATATATCGTGTAGATTACATGACCCAATGTTAATATAAATTTTTAATATATAAATATAATAAATATATCAAAAGTTATACAATTAACTCGTGTATAATCTCGTGTGTGGTTCCATCATTTAGTTTAAAACACATGATTGGCGGTGGTCACTGTACATTCTCGTGCATCGTGATTGGGTGGAACGTTTGGTGATCATTCTTTAAACGTTTTATTTTCAGACCTGTGTTTGGATCCTGAGGAGGTGTCGTCCCCGGAGGCTGAGAGAGCGAGTGCTGAGTTTGTGGAAGCTATTTTTACTATTTTGTCCTCACTGAACCAGTTCCCCAGAGCCCTGGTGCAGGTGCTTGAGGACTATCTGGACAGAAGACACCTTTGGGACCACTTTTACAATTTAGCAGGTATTCCAAAGCCGTCTTCTGATATTGTTTCTTTGTTGTTTGTTTTATCATTTCTTATTGCTGTCTTATAAATCGACACAGTAAATTACAATGGTATATAAGGATATACTGTATAAGTCCAATAAAAATCCAGGTTCTATTCAGTAATCGTCATAGCCGCAGTGCTTCAGCAGAGCCATGGATGAAGAGCTGACCACACCTCCAGGAGATTAATAACACCTTGACAGAGTGCATCATGTGACTCCGGCATCACTGCATAACAACACTGAGATATGACATTCCTGCTGTTTTATTAATTAATGTAGGTTGATATAGGATTCAGGGCGGCACAATGGCTTAGTGCTTGGCATGTTCTCCTCTCAGCACTAGGGATTCCAGGTTCAAATCCCAATCTGGGACGAGTTTCCATGTTCTCCCCGTGTCGGCGTGGGTTTCCTCCGGGTTCTCTGGCTTCCTCCCACAGTCCAAAAACATGGATCAAGTCAATTAAATTCTCCAAATTGCCCCATATAGAGTGTGTTTGTGTGAGTGAGTGTGTGCCCAGCGATAGATTGGCGTCCGGTCCTGGGTCTATCTGCCCAGCGCCCGAAACGTTCTCCCCTGGATGGGCATGGAGAACCCCCCCCCACCCCCACCCCGATGTACGTTTTTTTAGCTGTTTGAGTACCAAATCCATATCCATCCATCATTATCTTCAGCTTTATCCTCTATTAGGGTCGCGGGGGGGGGGGGGGGTTCCACATGCCTATCCAGGGGAGAACGTTTTGGGTGCTGGGCAGATAAACCCAGGACAGGGCGCCAATCTATCACTGGACACACACTTACTCACACAGACACACTCTGTATGGGGCAATTTGGAGAACTCAATTGACTTCCATGTTTTTGGACTGTGGGAGGAAACCGGAGAACCTTAAAGAAACCCACGTGGACACGGGGAGAACATGGAAACTCCACCCCGAGGAGAACATGCCAACCACTAAACCACTAATGATCTCAACCCTTTTTGCCCGTCATTAGTTCTAAAGTCAGGTCTTTATCCAGATGCCGCCGGACTCATCGATTAGTCAACACAATAGATGATCTGCGACGCCTCGGGCCCCTCTGCCGTGTCCCCTAATTTCCCCTGAATGAAATCTGACCAGCAGGACGCGGCTGACGCGCACGGACAGAGGAGGCTCTTCATAAATCAAAGCCCTAATTAAACCTTCAACTCGCCCTATGATTGCTTATTTACCGTCATTTCCATTTTAACCTTGTCTCTTTGTCCCCATTCCCCCGAAAGCTGCTCCACGTACATTCCCCGTCGTGCTAATGGTTAGCACGTTGATTTAGCGTCCTGACACAGAGACTGCAATTACAGCCTGACACTTTGCTTTCGGAACGGCTTTTGATTCGGGGGTTTAATCCGGACTCCCGCCGAGTCGGCGCACTGGTTTTTTGTGTTTTTATTACATGTGAGGGGTAATTATTGTTGCATAAATTAGACAAATGAGGGGGGGAGTGGGCGGAGGGGGCCGTGTTGTGAGTGCACCCTGCTTCTCTCGCGTTACTGAATGTTCCTGGAGGCGTAATTGGCTTAATTGGCGTCCGGGCCCACTTCAGTCGGACCAATGGAACACGGCGGAGAACAAAGGCGTGTGTGATGAGCTTTGTGTTGTGTGAGGATATGTCTGCGTGCCATTTAGTAAGTGAAATAATTGGACTTGTCGCAAATGCCAGCGCGGTTATTGCCGTCGCTTCGTGTCTTTGTTCGTCTCGATTTGCATCTTGGCCCGTCGTGATGTTCGAGCGGCTGCACGCTGCCTCGTTATTTAATTCATATAGAATGGGGTGATGTATGGGGTGGCACGGTGGCTCTCCTCATCTGGGTGGAGTTTCCATGTTCTCCCCGTGTCCGCGTGGGTTTCCTCCGGGTTCTCCGGTTTCCTCCCACAGTCCAAAAACACGGATCAAGGTCAATTCCATCCATTCATTATCTTCTGCTTTATCCTCTATTAGGGTCGCGGTGGGGTTCCCCATGCCCATCCAGGGGAGAATGTCTCGGGCGCTGGGCAGATACACCCAGGACAGGGGGGCAATCTATCACTGGGCACACACTCACTCACACAGACACACTCTATATGGGGCAATTTGGAGAATTCAATTGACCTTGATCCATGTTTTTGGACTGTGGGAGGAAACCGGAGAACCCGGAGGAAACTCACATGGACACGGGGAGAACATGGAAACTCCACCCAGATTGGGAATCGTATCACAATCCCTAATGCTGAGAGGAGAACATGCAAACCACTAAATCATTGTGCCGCCTTGGATCAAGTCAATTAAGTTCTCCAAATTGCCCCATATGGAGTGTGTTTGTGTAAGTGAGTGTGTGCCCATCGATAGATTGGTGTCCTGTCTTGGGTGTATCTGCCCAGCGCCCAAAATGTTCTCCCCTAGATGGGCATGGGGAACACCCCCCCCCCCCGCGACCCTAATAGAGGATAAAGCAGAAGATATTGGATGGATGGATGATAATTAATTGCCTCTTGATATGAATATGCCCTAAATTTGTTTACCTGTCCTGTTGTGGACTTTCATTCTATTAAAGGTGTATTATCTGCTGAGTTGGCGCTTTCACTGCACTGCTAACCTAACGTGGTGTGTTGGGGTTCTGTTCTGTGTAATGGTACATTTTTCTACATCTTTGGCAGACGCAGCGCATGAGGCCCCGCCGTTATTTAAGAGCGTCCGATCCGTCCTGTTCAAACCCATCAGCAGCATGATCGGACACCTGGTGACCCTGACCCGGGCGTGTGAGGACCCCTCTGTCCCTCTGCTCAGACAGAAGCTTCCTGACAACGTTCTGTTGAAAATACCAAAGGAATGGAACTACACACCAACAGAAGTCCAAACGAAAGAACCCAACAGGAGTGAGTACCGTACACTTCACCTGCTCAGTCTGCTGATTTATTCATTCATTCATTATCTTCCGCTTTATCCGGAGGGGAGGTTCCCCATGCCCATCCAGGGGAGAATGTTTCGGGTGCTGGGCAGATACACCCAGGACAGGGCGCAAATCTATCACTGGGCACACACTCACTCACACAAACACACTCTATATGGGGCAATTTGGAGAATTTAATTGGACTGTGGGAGGAAACCGGAGAACCTGGAGGAAACCCACGCGGACACGGGGAGGACATGGAAACTCCACCCAGATTGGGATTCCAACCTCCGGGTTCTCCGGTTTCCTCCCACAGTCCAAAAACATGGATCAAGGGCAATTTGGAGAATTCATTTGACTTGATCCATGTTTTTGGACTGTGGGAGGAAACCGGAGAACCCGGAGGAAACCCACGCTGACACGGGGAGAACATGGAAACTCCACCCAGATGGGGATTCGAACCGGGAATCCCTAGTGCTGAGAGGCGAACATGCTAACCACTAAACCACCCTGCCACCCCCTGCTGATTTATATAAAATTTATTATATTATATTATGGCGGAGGGCGGCACGGTTTCCTCCCTCAGTCCAAAAACATGGATCAAGTCAATTGAATTCTCCAAATTGCCCCATATAGAGTGTGTCTTTGTGAGTGAGTGTGTGTCCAGTGATAGATTGGTGTCCTGTCCTGGGTGTATCTGCCCAGCGCCCGAAACGTTCTCACCTGGATGGGCATGGGGAACCCCCCCCCCCCCCCGCGACCCTAATAGAGGATAAAGCGGAAGATAATGGATGGATGGATGTTATATTATTACTATATTATATACAATATGCCAGCGATGGATTGGCGTCCTGTCCTGGGTCTATCTGCCCAGCACCTGAGACGTTCTCCCCTGGATGGGCATGGGGAACCCCACCGCGACCCTAATAGAGGACAAAGTGGAGGATAATGGATGAATGAATGAATATACATTATGACGTTCTGTATCCCACCATCAGTTTCAGGAGAAGCCACCCCATCCAGGTGAAAACTTTTCAGGCGCTGGGCAGATACACCCAGGACAGGGCGCCAATCTATCACTGAACACACACTTACTCACACAGACACTCTCTATATGGGGCAATTTGGAGAATTCAATTGACCCTGATCCATGTTATTAAGCTGTGGGAGGAAACCGGAGAACCCGGAGGGAACCCACATGGACACGGGGAGAACTTGGACACTCCACCCAGATTGGGATCCGAACCTGGAATCCCCAGCGTTGAGAGGAGAACATGCCAACCACTACAGTTTATTTTAATATATATTTTTAATATTAGTTCCATCCATCCATTATCTTCTGCTTTATCCTATATCAGGGTCACTGGTGGGGTTCCCCATGCCCATCCAGGGGAGAACAGGGCAGATACACCCAAGACAGGGCGCCCATCTATCACTGGGCACACACACACTCACACAAACACACTCTATATGGGGCAATTTGGAGGATTCAATTGACCTTGATCCATGTTTTTGGACTGTGGGAGGAAACCGGAAAACCTGGAGGAAACCCACACGGAAACTCCATTCAGATTGGGATTCAAACTGGGAATCCCTAGTGCTGAGAGGAGAACATGCTAAACACCAAGCCACTATGCTACCCCCTTTCTAACATTCTTTTTAAAGTAATTTATAAGACGTTTTTGGCAAGTGATTCAGTCACAGTACGGAATTATTCATTCATTCATTATCTTCCGCTTATCCTCTATTAGGGTCGCGGTGGGGTTCCCCATGCCCATCCAGGAGAGAACGTCTCAGGCGCTGGACAGGTAGACCCAGGTCAGGGCGCCAATCCATCGCTGGGCATACACTCACTCACACAGACACACTCTATATGGGGCAATTTGGAGAACTCAATTAACTTGATCCATGTTTTTGGACTGTGGGAGAAAACCGGAGAACCCGGATGAAACCCACGCAGACACGGGGAGAACATGGAAACTCCACCCAGATGGGGATTCGAACCGGGAATCCCTAGTGCTGAGAGGAGAACATGCTAACCACTAAACCACCGTGCCGCCTCGGAATTATTAATAGTTTGTTGTCTGCTTGTCTCCAGCCGTCATTAATTTGACCGTCCAGTCTCTCTCGTTCGTCTTCACCCACCTCCCGTCCTCGGTGGCCTCCCTGCCTCTGCCTGTTCGCTTCCTCTTTCATGTGGCCGAGAAGTCTCTGTGCCAGCGATTCCGACAGCTCAAGCCCACCGGCCTGCTTATCTGGGCCCTGCTGTCTCACTTGTGCCAAAGCCTGGAGGACGGTGAGACCCTGGAACTAATATCTGCTGAGCCCTTAGAGAGAAGTGTCAAGGAGAGATTGGCCCTGCTGTCTGAGTGCCTGCAGGTCAGCCTGGGCCAGGAGAGGGGCATCCCCAAACCCACGGTGCAGAAGATCCTGCAGGGGCTGGAGGACAAGCAGCCAAAATGGAGCTCGCTGCAGCTGCAGAAAGCACGCAAGCTTTGCTCTGAGAGGTAAATATTAATCAAATAATATGTTAATTAATGTACGACATCACTGACGTGTGTGTATATGTATATATTTATATATTTATTTATTCATTCATTATCTCCCGCTTTATCCTCTATTAGGGTCACGGTGGGGTTCCCCATGCCCATCCAGGGGAGAACGTCTCGGGTGCTGGGCAGATAGACCCAGGACAGAGCGCCAATCCATCGCTGGGCACACACTCACTCACACAGACACACTGTATATGGGGCAATTTTTGAGAATCCAATTGACTTGATCCATGTTTTTGGACTGTGGGAGGAAACCGGAGAACCTGGAGGAAACCCACGCAGACACGGGGAGAACATGGAAACTCCACCCATATGGGGATTCGAACCTGGAATCCCTAGTGCTGAGAGGAGAACATGCTAACCACTAAGCCACCGTGCCGCCATATATATATATATATATATATATATATATATATATATATATATATATATATATATATATATATATATATCTCCATATCCATCCATCAATTATTTTCTGCTTTATCCTCTACTAGGGTCATGGGGGGGGGGGGGGGTTCCCCATGCCCATCCAAGGGAGAACCAAGGGAGAACACCCAGAACAGGATGCCAATCTATCACTGGATACACAGACACTCTATATGGGGCAATTTGGAACATTTAATTGACCTTGATCCATGTTTTTTTGGACTGTGGGAGGAAACCGGAGAACCCGGAGGTTGGAATCCCAATCTGGGTGGAGTTTCCATGTCCTCCCCGTGTCCGCGTGGGTTTCCTCCAGGTTCTCCGGTTTCCACAGTCCAATTGAATTCTCCAAATTTCCCCATGTAGAGTGTGTCTGTGTGTGTGTGTGTGTGAGTGTGTGTGAGAGTTAGCATGTTCTCCTCTCAGCTCGGGGGATTCCCGGTTCGAATACCCATCTGAGTGGAATTTCCATGTTCTTCCTATGTCTGCGTGGGTTTCCTCCGGGTTCTCCTGTTTCCTCCCACAGTCCAAAAACATGGATCAAGTCAATTGAATTCTCCAAATTGCCCCATATAGAGTGTGTTTGTGTGAGTGAGTGTGTGCCCAGCGATAGATTGGTGTCCTGTCCTGGGTTTATCTGCCCAGCGCCCGAAACGTTCTCCCCTGGATGGGCATGAGGAACCCCCCCCCCCCCCCGCGACCCTCATAGAGGATAAAGGGGAAGATAATGGATGGATGGAATTGACCTTGATCCATGTTTTTGGACTGTGGGAGGAAACCCACGTGGACACGGGGAGAACATGGAAACTCCACCCAGATGGGGATCCGAAACTGGAATCCCTAGTGCTGAGAGGAGAACATACCAACCACTAAGCCACACTGCCAACCTTGATAAACTTAAACTACAGTATCTGATTAATACTGTGGTTGCATTTTCCAGTAAAATGTAAAACCCTGATATGAAACCCTGATTAAAGCAGCCTCCGTTTCGTCCCACTGATCGATTCCATCATGGAGTTGTGCTCCGGGTTCAAAGTTCAGTCGTTTAATCGATGAGCCGTACGACCAAGATGCATCTCCTTTAATCCCGAGGCTTATTTCAATCTCATATCTGGTCGACGGCCATCGCTGACCCGCTTCGCATGGTTTCAGAGAACAGACGAGCGCGATGGGTTTCAGGGAACCGACCCGACCGCCCATTCTTCATCCCGTTTGGACGGAACCGCATCCGCGACCACCTACAAGCGGCGTCCGGCGATCCGGCGATCAGGCGATCCGGCCTCGATCGCTCGTATTAAAAACCGATTTCCCGTCGGCTGGACGGGAGGAAAATAAAGGGGTAAATAATTACCCGGCCTTCTGAAACTCTTTTCCCATAAATGAGAGGAAGGACGGCGGAGGAGCGGGGACGCAAATGGGGGGGATGATCCGAAAGACGGGGACGAGTGATTATATATCACCTGTCTGATGCGTTCAGGAGATCCATTACTATTCATTAAACTAACCTTCACGTTCCCGCACTGTTTGTGTTGTAAGCAATCAACATACAGTGCGGCCCCCCCTCCCCCACGGCTTGTCAACACACGTGGACATGAGGACGCACCCCGGCGTAGTCTCTTGTCTTTGCAAAGTAATTTGTAGAGGAGAAGATGATTGCTCTCCATCATGGTGACCCTGGCAGGGCTTGACGGCGTGCATACACAGATGAAGATGAATGCAGTGGGTTTGGTCGACGGTGGGGGGGCGGATGGGGGGGGGGTCCTGCCTTTTTCAGGGCACATTGGCTCTAATGACGTGATTGATAGCTTGTCCCGCATCCGCCGAGCCTCTCATTAATCAAGCCGCTGACTGGATCCAATCATTTGCTTCACCTGCACAGTGATGGACAGGGAAGGATGCAGGGACCAGGTGCTGACACGGGGCCCGCTCAGGGTCTCGCGGCTTCTCCTCAATGTCAGCGCGCCTAACGGTCGGCTGACAACCGGCACTCGGCTTGTCACCGCCTGATTAGGGGAAAAGGAAACGTACAAGGAGGCCGGTGACAGCCGGTGTGCTGAGGAAGGCTTCCAGGTTCTTAGCGCCGGGTTAAATGGGAAGGGAATCGGATGTGACTCGCTCCAAATGAGGTCCCGCTGCCGAGGACTTTTTATTTTTTATTGATACGAAGTGTCTGAGTTCACGAGACGAGATGGAATCATCGGTTCCTTAATGCGTTCAACAGATCCAGCTTTTATTAAGTCGTTAGTTTGTTCCACTTTGAAATATTCACAGTTGCGATTGAGAGGCATGGTGGGTTAGTGGTTCGCATCCCAATCTGGGTGGAGTTTCCATGTTCTCCCCGTTTCTGCGTGGGTTTCCTCCGGGTTCTCCGGTTTTCTCCCACAGTCCAAAAACATGGATCAAGGTCAATCCTCCAAATTGCCCCATATAAAGTGTGTCTGTGTGAGTAAGAGTGTGTGCAGTGATCCTGTCGTCCTGTCCTGGGTGTATCTGCCCAGCGCCCGAAATGCTCTCCCCTGGATGGGCATGGGGAACCCTACCGCGGCATATATATATATATATATATATATATATATATATATATATATATATATATATATATATATATATATATATATATATATATATATATATATATATACACACACACACACACACACCTCATTTCAATTACCATGACATTTGACACCCTTACTCTTTAGGACCCTGTGGTGGATTATATTCTATACTATATATATATATATATACAAACCTCTAAAACGCTACACTCTACAAAATTCTATAATCTATCACTGGGCACACACTCATTTACACAAACAGACTATATGGGGCAATTTGGAGAATTTAATTGACCTTAATCCATGTTTTTGGACTGTGGGAGGAAACTAGAGAACCCGGAGGAAACCCACGTGCACACGGGGAGAACATGTAAACTTCACCCAGATGGGGATTCGAACCTAAATCCCTAGTGCTGAGAGGCGAACATGCTAAACCACTGAGCCACTATATATATATATATATATATATAAACACACTATATATACACCCCTCTCCCCCCCACACACACACACTATATAGAGACAAAGTAGAGCTTTCAATTTACCTTAAATTCATGGTTTTGGATGAGAGGAAACCAGAAAACCTGGATCAAACCAATACAAACCCCAGGAGAACCTGACACTGACTTGTAAAGACGTTCCACTTCCTGTAAGCTGGCGGCACGGTGGTTTAGTGGTTAGCATGTTCTCCTCTCAGCACTAGTGATTCCCGGTTCGAATCCCCATCTGGGTGGAGTTTCCATGTTCTCCCTGTGTCTGTGTGGGTTTCCTCCTGGTTCTCCGGTTTCCTCCCACAGTCCAAAAACATGGATCGAGGTCAATTGAGTTCTCCAAATCGCCCCATATAGAGTGTGTCTGTGTGTGTGAGTGTGTGTTCAGCGATAGATTGGCGTCCTGTCCTGGGTGTATCTGCCCAGCGCCCGAGATGTTCTCCCCTGGATGGGCATGGGGAACCCCACCGCGACCCTAATAGAGGATAAAGCGGAAGATGATGGATGAATGAATTGTTTAAAGCTACTATTCTTATGAAACCCCGGTTTTTATGTCTCACGCGGTAACCTCCACCCGTTCTCCACGCGTTCTGTGTCGTTCTCGCCGTGTCAAGATGTGAAACGTGTAGCTTTTGTTGGAGGAAGCTCTGCAACATTTCAGCGTTGGTTACTCTGCTAAATTGCCCTCGCAATCCCCATCTGAGAGCTATTTGTCAGAAGATGTTCCTCATGCTATGGAAGCAGAACCTCTTCATGCAACGCGAATGCATCTCTGCCGCACTCGCACGTCTCTCTCTCTCTCGCAGCGTGTTCGAGCGGATGGAGAGAAGCCCGGCGCAGGAACGAGGTGCACCGAGAGAACCAGCTGAGCAGAAAATGGGCCCCGCGTTGCTGGCGCTGTGCCAGTTAGCAGGTGGCATTCAGAATCTGCAGCAGATCCATCACGTCATCCGGCTGAATGAGGTGGGCATGCTCTGTCTTTCACCCAGCAATTAAGTCGAATCGTGCCTGCGGGCGGATCGGGTCTAAGACCTCAGCGGGAGGACGGCGGGAGGACGGCGGGAGGATGGAGGGAGGACGGCGGGAGTGTGCATGACCTTTGACTTGCAACTTGTGTAAACGGTTGACAACAAACTCAAATGAATTAAACTAAAAGTGAATTGAACATAAAATCTCCACCCAGATTAGGATTCGAACCGCACTGAGAGGAGAACATGCCAACCACTAAGCCACCGTGCTTCCCTTTATATATTCGTTCTATATGGGGCAATTTGGAGAATTCAATTGACTTGATCCATGTTTTTGGACTGTGGGAGGAAACCGGAGAACCCGGAGGAAACCCACACAGACACCGGGAGAACATGGAAACTCCACCCAGATGGGGATTCGAACCGGGAATCCCTAGTGCTGAGAGGAGAACATGCCAACCACTAAGCCACTGTGCCGCCCTTTACATATCCATTCTATATGGGGCAATTAGGAGAATTCAATTGACCTCGATCCATGTGTTTAGACTGTGGGAGGAAACCGGAGAACCCGGAGGAAACCCACAAGGACACGGGGAGAACATTCTGTGATAACCCTGACCAATAGAGAACAGAGAACCAACAGGGACTCACAACAACAAAGAGATGAACTACAGTCTGGAATTATAAAACTACAAAGTCCATGTATATGATAAGTGGAGCAAGGAGGGGGCGGGGCCAAACATTTGACTGGAACTGTATATATCCATTATCTAATGCTTTGTCATCTACTAGTGTCTGGGTCCTCCAAATTGCCCCATATAGAGTGTGTCTGTGTGAGTGAGTGTGTGTCCAGTGATAGATTGGCGCCCTGTCCTGGGTGTATCTGCCCAGCGGCAGAAACGTTCTCCCCTGGATGGGCATGGGGACCCCCCCCCGCCGCGACCCTCATAGAGGATAAAGGAGAAGATAATGGATGGATGGATTGGAGGTACTGCAGACATAGGGACGGCACGGTGGTTTAGTGGTTAGCATGTTCTCCTCTCAGCTCGGGGGATTCCCGGTTCGAATCCCCATCGAATCCCCACCCCACCCCACGACCTACGGGGGGGGGGGGGGGTTCCCCATGCCCATCCAGGGGAGAACGTTTCGGGCGCTGGGCAGATACACCCAGGACAGGACACCAATCTATCGCTGGACACACACTCACTCACTCACACACACTCTATATGGGGCAATTTGGAGAACTCAATTGACTTGATCCAAGTTTTTGGACTGTGGGAGGAGACCGGAGAACCCGGAGGAAACCCACACGAATACGGCGAGAACATGGAAACTTCACCCAGATGGGGATTTAAACCGGGAACCCCTAGTGCTGAGAGGAGAACATGGCAACGACTACGCTTTATTTTAATATATATTTTTAATATTATATCTATCCATCCATTATCTCCCGCTTTATCCTCTATTAGGGTCGCGGGGGGGGGGGGGGGTCCCCATGCCCATCCAGGGGAGAACGTTTCAGGCGCTGGGCAGATACACCCAGGACAGGACGCCAATCCATCACTGGACACACACTCACTCACACAAACACATATACACTCTGTTAACTATTAAGTAACAAAACACATTTGAACTAAACTATTTATTTCAACTTTTCTGAGATTTTTTTTTTGCGAGTGGTTCTCCCAGTGACGGCATTGTGAAGTTATTTCAAGGTTCTCTTAAGTGACAGGCTTCATCGTGTCACATCTATACATATCTCTGTCCTGGAATCCTGATCTGGATAGACTGATTAATTTCTCGCATTGTCGGGCCGATCACTCGGGGAATAGGTAGAAACGAAATGTCCATTACAGCCAAAATTGGATATGTAATAATTGTAGCGACGCACTCATTTGTCCGTTGGTGTTCAATAGGCCTGTAGAGATTCCGGCTTAATTTTGGCGTCTTAATGGGCGCTTGTGAGACGTCTTCTAATAATAATGAACGTCTAGACGAATCCAGGTTTGAATGAGCTGCTATCTTTGTTCCTTCAATCTCTCAAAGCTCATGTGCTGACTTATTTTGGAGAAAGTGGGAGGAGAATTATTTAATCAGCTCTCTCTCTCTCTCTCGCTCTCTCTCGCTCGTTTTCTGCATTTGATTACTCCAGGCTCTAATAAGGTCCGAGTTGGCGTCTGCTCTATCCGGTGCGACGTCCCCTGAAAGTCGGCCCCTCGTTCATTTTGGGGCAGCAGAGAGAACCCCGAACAGTCCGCGTCCCTTCAACCCTCTCCTTCACTTCGACCGGATCGGCCCTGAAAACTTTCAGCAGGTCAGTGGGGCATTTTAGTGAAAGCATTGTCGCTGCATGTAATGTTACGGGGGCAACCATGTAAAGAAGATCCATTCATTATCTTCTGCTTTTTCCTATACTAGGGTCGTGGGGGGGGGGTCCCCATGCCCATCCAGGGGAGAACGTTTCGGGCACTGGGCAGATACACCCAGGACAGGGGGGCAATCTGTCACCGTGGACACACTCACTTACTCAAACACACTCTATATGGGGGGCAATTTGGAGCATTCAATTGACTTGATCCATGTTTTTGGACTGTGGGAGGAAACCAGAGAACCCAGAGGAAACCCACGCAGACACAGGAGAACATGGAAACTCCACCCAGATTTGAACATGAAGCCCTAGTACTGAGAGGAGAACATACTAACCACTAAGACACCATGCCACCCTTTCCATCCATCCATCCATTATCTTCTACTTTATCCTCTATTAGGGCCACGGGGGGGGTCCCATGCCCATCCAGGGGAGCACGTTTCGGGTTCTGGGCAGATACACCCAGGACAGGACACCAATCCATCGCTGGGCACACACTCACTTACACAGACACACTCTATATGGGGCAATTTGGAGAATTCAATTGACCTTGATCCATGTTTTTGGACTGTGGGAGGAAACCGGAGAACCCGGAGGAAACCCACGCGGTTCGAATCCCAATCTGGGTGGAGTTTCCATGTTCTCCCCGTGTCCACATGGGTTTCCCGTGGGTTTTCCGGCTTCCTCCCACAGTCCAAAAACATGGATCAAGTCAATTGAAGTTTGCAAATTGCCCCATATAGAGTGTGTGTGTGTCTGTGTGGTTGAGTGTGTACCCAGTGATAGATTGCCCCCCCCCCCCCCCTGTCCAGGATGTATCTGCCCAGCGCCCGAACGGTTCTCCCCTGGATGGGCATGGGGAACCCCTCCCCCAACCTGCGACCCTAGCAGAGGATAAAGAGGAAGATAATGGATGGATGTTTGTGCTCGTTACGTTAAATTAGCATATTTCCATCACGCCCAATCACAGACCTGCCTCATTAAGATCAGAGCAAGTTCTAAAGCTCGCAAGAGTGTCGGAATCTCGCTAATTTTACATTCTAGCTTAACAATGCTGAAGCACCGTCTTTTGTTGATCGTGGTTGCCATGGTAACGCCCTGACGCTCCTCTATTAGAGATACAGTTACCTTGTAGCTTTTAAATGATATGTAAAGCAGTTCGTTTACGCCGTGAACTATTTTCTTCCACCCCACCCCACCCCACCCCCGTGCTCAAGCAAGCCGAGCTTTTCTTCAAGGCCACCCGAGCGCAGCTGCAAGGTGAACAGCAGAGCTGCTTTAAAGTGCTTTTCTGGGATGAACTCTGTCGACTCTGTAGGTCGCCGGGTCCCAACGATTTACTATGAAGGAGAGACGAGCAACGAAAAGACTTTAGAACCTAAAACAAGAACCCACGAGGCTGAACCCCTCCAGACTTTCTGTAGGAAATATCTGCCCTCACCGGCCATTTTACTAGATACAGCGTCCTCACTGTTCGGTGTCCACGTGGGTTTCCTCCAGGTTCTCCGGTTTCCTCCCACAGTCCAAAAATATGAATCAAGCCAATTGAATTCTCCAAATTGCCCCATATAGAGTGTGTTTGTGTGAGTGAGTGTGTATCCAGTGATAGATTGGCGCCCTGTCCTGGGTCTATCTGCCCAGCACCCGAAACGTTCTCCCCTGGATGGGCATGGGGAACCCCCCCGCGACCCTAATAGAGGATAAAGCGGAAGATAATGAATGAATGAATAAATGGACGTTTCTCTGCGTTGCACGGTGGCTTAGTGTGTAGCATGTTCTCCTCTCAGCACTAGGGTTTCCCGGTTCGAATCCCAATCTGGGTGAAGTTTCCATGTTCTCCCCGTGTCGGTTTCATCTGGATTCTCCAGTTTCCTCCCACAGTCCAAAAACATGGAACAAGTCATTTGAGTTCTCCAAATTGCCCCATATAGAGTGTGTCTGTGTGAGGGAGTGTGTGTCCAGTGATAGATTGGCGTCCTGTCCTGGGTGTATCTGCCCAGCACCCGAAACGTTCTCCCCTGGATGGACATGGGGAATCCCCCCACCCCACTTCACGACCCACGGGTCCATCCAGGGGAGAACGTTTCAGGCGCCAATCCATCTCACTGGGCACACACTCACTCACACACACACACTCTATATGGGGCAATTTGAACAACTCAATTGACTTGATCAATGTTTTTGGACTGTGAGAGGAAACCGGAGAACCCAGAGGAAACCCACGCGGACACGTGGAGAACATGGAAACTCCACCCAGATTGGGATTCGAACCGGGAATCCCTAGTGCTGAGAGGAGAACATACTAACCACTATACAACTATGCAGCCTAGAACTAACAACTAAAGAAATCCTATTCATTATCTTCCGCTTTATCCTTTACTAGA
>JAFMOD010000660.1:97091-107997 GCA_019802435.1 Corydoras maculifer | reverse complement strand
TGCCGCCCTGATAATTTATAATATAACTTTAATAATTGTATGTGTGTGAATTCCCCCCATTGGGGCATTTCCCATTATTGGGCGCATGCTCACTATACATTTACATTCAGTCATTTACCAGTGATAGATTGGCGCCCTGTCCTGGGTGTATCTGCCCAGCGCCCGAAACGTTCTCCCCTGGATGGGCATAAGGAACCCCCCCAACCCTAATAGAGGATAAAGTGGAAGATAATGAATGAATGAATGAATTTGGTCATATATTGGACGCTTTTATCCAAAGCGACTCACAAGGTGAGCTCAGGGTTCATTACAACATCCCTGGAGCAATGAGAGTTAAGGGCCTTGCTCAAGGACCCACACTGGTAACTTCAGTGGAGCTGGGATTTGAACCCCCAACCTTCAGATTGATAGCCCAATGCCTTACCCACTGAGCACTCCCTATATAGGGGCAACTTGGAATAACCCCACACAGACACAAGGAGATGGGTGGAGGTGGAGAAATAAAACTCCAGCAGCCCTGGTCTGGATTTCTGGGTGTATTGAGTAGAGTTTCCATGTTCTCCCTGTGTCCACGTGGGTTTCCTCTGGGTTCTCCGGTTTCCTCGCACATTCCAAAAACATAGATTCAAGGTGAAGTGGCTGCTCTAAATTGCCCCTATATCATGTGTATGTGTGTAAGTGGGTAGGTGCCCTGGATTGACCCTAATAGAGAATAAAGCGGAAGATAATGGATGAATGAATGAATTTGGTTATTTATTGGACGCTTTTATCCAAAGCGACTTACAAGGTGAGCTCAGGGTTCATCACAACATCCCTGGAGCAATGAGAGTTAAGGGCCTTGCTCAAGGACCCACACTGGTAACTTCAGTGGACCTGGGATTTGAACCCCCAACCTTCAGATTGATAGCCCAATGCCTTACCCACTGAGCTAACACTCCCTATATAGGGGCAACTAGGAATAACCCCACACAGACACAAAGAGATGTTCAGTGATGTTCAGTGGAGCAGAGGTCAGGGCCTGGTGTAGGCCACTGGAGTTTTCTCCTTTAAACTCATTAAGGCGTGTCTCTAAAGCCCTCGCTTTGTTTACAGGGTCGCCGTCCTGAGTAATGAGCCGCACTTAAAGTGTCGGCACACAACAGGAAGCATGTAATTATCCAAATGTATTTGTATAATTCACCATGAACTCACTTTTGAGCAGAGCGAGGGCCTGAACTCAGTAATTAAGAGGACCGTCCACATCCAGGTCTAAAGGTCCCGACCAAGGTATGACCTCCAGGGCTGGAATGGGATCACCTGATGTCTTCATCATAAACCTCTCAGAATGATGCTCAGACCAGCTGGAGCGATCCCTGTTTACGTTCTGCTTTGGATCCTTAACTCCCACCTTAAACTCTCTGATCATGTGATCAGAACCACCCGTCCCTGCAGATCCCTTCTTTACAACATCAGGAAGATCAGACTCTTCTTGACTGAACATGCCACCCAACTGCTAGTTCAAGCCCTAGTCCTATCCCGGCTTGATTATTGTCATGCGCTACTTACAATCAGACCTCTACAACTAATTCAATACTCCATTACTCATTTTTATTTATTTATTTTTTTATTTATATATTATATTCTATGGCGGCATGGTTGGCATGTTCTCCTCTCAGCGCTAGGGATTCCCAGTTCAAATCCCAATCTGGTTGGAGTTTCCATGTTCTCCCTGTGTCCGCGTGGGTTTCCTCCAGGTTCTCCGGTTTCCTCCCACAGTCCAAAAACATGGATCAAGGTCAATTGAGTTCTCCAAATTACCCCATGTAGAGTGTGTGTGTGTGAATGAGTGTGTGTCCAGTGATGGATTGGCGCCCTGTCCTGGGTGTATCTGCCCAGCACACAAAACGTTCTCCCCTGGATGGGCATGGGGAACCCCCCCGCGACCCTAATAGAGGATAAAGCGAAAGATAATGGACAGGACAGGACCCAGGACAGCGCGCCAATCCATCACTGAACACTCACTCACACACTCACACATACACACACACTCTATATGGGGCAATTTGGAGAACTCAATTGACTTGATCCATGTTCTTGGACTGTGGGAGGAAACCGGAGAACCCGGAGGAAACCCACGCGGACACGCGGAGAACTTGGAAACTCCACCGAGATGGGGATTCGAACCGGGAATCCCTAGTGCTGAGAGGAGAACATGCTAACCACTAAGCCGCCGTGCCGCCCCTTTAATATTATATGTTTTTTTTTATTAATATGTAGGTTTCGGTCTTGTGCGTGTGGGTCGGCTCCCCCCACGCGCCTCGTCACATGGCAGCGTCGCAGCTTCTGGACTCAAAACCTGAACCTCCACTTTCACCGCGGAGCCTTCTGTCTTTGATTGCTCTAAATAAATGCTTCAGTCGGGGTTAACTCGTATAAAAGGGCCGTAAATGGGTATCAGCACTAAGTACGTACTGTCATGACTTCAGCCTCACTCCGTTCCTCGCTACCTCACCCCGCCGTCCACACCCCTATCAGCTATTAGACTCTCGCTTTCTCACTTTCTCGCCCGCGCCTTGCCTCTCTTTTCCCGTATTATTTATTAATTGAGTTGATGTTTTTATCCCCAGCGCTCCCCTCCCCTGCTGGTTTGTGTATGTCAAAGCGCCACAAATTAGCCCGATGTACGGCGCGGAGAGCCCTAGCTAATGAGGGGCTGTCAGTGAGGTGAATGCACAGGAATTAGCATGGTGGCTGCTTTCGGAGCGGGGAAGTGGAGGGGGTGGAGGGGGAGTGGAGGGGGTGGAGGGGGTGGCTGGACCTCTTTTTATCTGCTGTGTGTTATTGCAAAACGCCGCAAAGGAGTTGGATGACGTGAGGTTTGTGGCGCGGTTGTTACAACTGCTGGGATTGTTGTCTGCTGCGGTGTATTGGCGTCGTGTTCTAGAGGGTTCTAATCTGAGGGGGTACAAACAAAGAGAATGGGGAGTATGGGGCATGGCCCGCGGGGGAAATACGACCGTGTGGTTCAGGAACGAACTGATACGAAGGTCGAGATTGGGATACCAACAAATATACAGCGGGGAGTAAGCGCCTCCTACTGCTGCGCAAGCGTAATGCCGGTTAGTTCAGCGAGTGGGCGCCCCCTACAGTACATACGTAAATGCAAAAAAAAAAAAAAAAAAAGACAAACTAACAAAAACGAGCCTCAGAGAGTGGGCCCCCTACAGTACATAATGAAAAAACAACAAACAGATACATACAACATGGAGTAAGCGCCTCCTACTGCTGCGCAAGCGTAATGCTGGTTAGTTCAGTGAGTGGGCGCCCCCTACAGTACCTAAAAGAAAAAATGACAACCGAAAACAATGTACAGCAAAGAGTAAGCGCCTCCTACTGCTGCACAAGCATAATGCCGGTTAGTTCAGCGAGTGGGCGCCCCCTACAGTACATACGTAAATGCAAAAAAAAAAAAAAAAAAGGCAAACTAACAAAAACGAGCCTCATACTGCCGCACAAGCACAATGACGTTGTTTACCTCAGAGAGTGGGCGCCCCCTACAGTACATAATGAAAAAACAACAAACAGATACATACAACATGGAGTAAGCGCCTCCTACTGCTGCGCAAGCGTAATGACATTTGGATCAATGAGTGGGCGCCCCCTACAGTACATAAAAAATTTTTTTTAAAAAGACAAACAGAAACCTATAGCAAGGAGTAAACGCCTCCTACTGCCATGTAGGCGTAATGACATTTACCCCAGAGAGAGGGCACCCCCTACAGAGAGGGCGCCACCTACAGCAAGGTGTAAGCGCCTCCTACTTCTGCGTAAGTATAAGGACATTTGGGTCAATGAGTGTGCGCCCCCTACAGGACATAAACAAATGAAAAAAAAACCAAACGGAAACGTATAGCAAGGAGTAAGCGCCTCCTACTGCCATGTGGGCGTAATGACATTTACCCCAAAGAGAAGGCGCCCCCTACAGTACATAAACAAATGAAAAAAAAAACAAACAGAAACATATAGCAAGGAGTAAGCGCCTCCTACTGCCATGTAGTAGTGGAGAACATGCTAACCACCCCTTCACTGTCTCTCCACCTCAAAGAGTGACTTTTGTAAAGTGTTCCAAATTCATGAGATCTCCTGTTTGCCCTACACCCCACGAGTTTTTTTATTGTCATGTCGTTTAGGAGAATGAGAACCAGTGCAGGGGGTAGGACGAAGAGGCCTGCCGTCTGAGGGCATGTGCAAGGCTGTTATTCACAGCTGTGAGCTTTCAGCTGAGCTTTAATTCCTGCAGGTAATTGGAATTAAAGCTTGAATTGCTCTCTCTGTAAAAACTGCGAGAACCCTTTAATAAACGCACCTGAGATTTCTGCACGCCTGTCAGACCACAGCGCCTTGATTACGCTGACGCAGACGCTGATGACGGGGCGAAATCGACCACGTCCAGGATCACACTAATGTTTTATTCAGTCAACACATCAGAACGTCTCCACCTCAGGGGGACAGTAATCTGGGATTAGGGACGAGACGAGTACAGATCGTCTGATTATTGTGTAAGAAATAATCACGATTATACGATTATCAAGCAATAGTTTACAAAACGTTTACAAAAACGCCAACAATGTGCGGTTTCTGTGTTTGGTATTCATTTATGTCTCATTATATCTCATTATCTCATTATCGCATTATCTCATTATCTCATTATCTTATTATCTTCCGTTTTATCCTACATTAGGGTCGCGGGGAGGTTCCCTACTGTATATCCATCCAGGGGAGAACGTTTCGGGCGCTGGGCAGATAGACCCAGGACAGGGCGCCAATCTATCACTGAGCACACACTCACTCACACAGACACACTCTATATGGGGAATTTAGATAGGGGCAATTTAGAGTAGCAATTTCACCTTAAATCCATGTTTTTGGACAGTAGGGAGAACTTAAACTCAGAGACACACACAGACACACACACACACTACATGATTGCAATTTAGATAGGGGCAATTTAGAGCAGTCGTTTTACCTTGAATCCATGTTTTTGGGCTGTAGATGGAACACACACACACACCCACAGACACACTCTGCATGATGGCAATTTAGAAGGGACAATTTTGAGCATTTATTTTACATGGAATCCATGCTTTTGGACTGTGCAAGCAACTCACATTCACTCACACACACACACAACTGTATAGGGGCAATTTAGAGCAGCTGATTCAAATAAAATCCATGTTTTTGGACTGTGGGGGGAAACCGGAGAACCCTGAGGAAACCCAGGTGGACACGGGGAGAACATGGAAACTCCACCCAGATGGGGATTCGAACCGGGAATCCCTAGTGCTGAGAGGCGGAGGTGCCTCTATGTACCGTTTTTATTTAGAGCCAATGAGAACAAACCCGCAGCGTTCTTTATTAAAGGTGTATTTGAATGTAAAGATGGTTTGTTCTACAGAAGTGTGAGCATTAACCCTCCATCAGGACTGACGGTTCGAACCTGGACGTTCATTAAGCTCATTAACATCCAGCCTTGTGAATGCATTTGAATGGCCGCCGCTGTCCGTCTCCATTACTCCATCCAGTAAACACCAGCCTGGAGATGGCGGTCCACCGTCGGGAAGCGTTTTAGGAGCTTGGTGGGACCTTGATCAGCTAATTAATCACGCCGGGCCCTAAATGAGATAATATTTGTGATGCGGGCCGGGCCAAACACGCGTGCGGGGGCGTGTCACAGGCCGACTACGAAGCCTTTGTCATTGTAAGCGCGACTCGGGCATCCGCTCTCCACCCAATGATCTCTCCACGGCATAAAATCCCAGGTAATACGGGGCTGGGGATGTTTGTGCACGGCGGAATGCCTGCGTCGACAAAAGACGCTTACTCTGCCAGAGCCGCCGCTATCGCGGCACATTGTAATGTTAGAAGTCAAAACAGAGCCGATTCATTGGCTCGCGGGGACGCTAAGTGCATTCTTGGCTCGGGCGGCGCTGGAGGTTATGTATGCACGGCCTCCGCCAGGGAAGCCATTTGTGACGACCGAACGTTACTGAATATGGGGCTTAGTGTGAGGCTCTGGCAACCCGACATCTTAATCTGAGCTTTGATTTATTCCTCGCAGCATCGTGCACTCTGCTCTCGCAGGTCAGTCAGGTTTGGTTTTTTGTGTGTTGAGGGGTTTAGAGAACATTCCTGCATTTTAGCGCCCACTGTGGAATCTGACCAAATAGGTCATGGTTAGTGCAAAGTCACCGAACTAACAATTTAGATGGGGCAATTAAGAGCGGCCATTTTGCCTTGAATCCATTTTTTTGGACTGTAGAAGGAACTCACTTACACACACACTACAGGATTACAATTTAGATGGGGCAACTTACAGCAGTCATTTTACCTTGAATCCATGTTTTTGGAGTGTGAAAGGAACTCACACTCACTCACTAACACACACACAAACACACTACATGATTACAATTTAGATGGGGCAACTTACAGCAGTCATTTTACCTTGAATCCATGTTTTTGGAGTGTGGAAGGAACTCACACTCACTCACTAACACACACACACACACACTACATGATTACAATTTAGATGGGGCAACTTACAGCAGTCATTTTACCTTGAATCCATGTTTTTGGAGTGTGGAAGGAACTCACACTCACTCACTTACACTACATGATTGCAAATTAGATAGGGGCAACTTAGAGCAGGTATTTCACCTTGAACCCATGTTTTTAGACTGTGGAAGGAACACGCACACACACACACACTACATGATTACAATTCAGATAGGGCAATTGGAGCAGTCATTTTACCTTGAATCCATGTTTTTGGACTGTGGAAGGAACTCACACACACACACTCACTCACTCACACACACACACTACATTATTGCAATTTAGATGGGGCAACTTAGAGCAGTCGTTTTACCTTGAATCCCTGTTTTTGGACTGTGAAAGGAACTCACACACATACACTCTACATTATTGCAATTTAGATAGGGGCAATTTGGAGCAGTCATTTTACCTTGAATCCATGTTTTTGGACTGTGGAAGGAACTCGCACACACACACTCACTCACTCACTCACACACACACACACACACACACACACACTACATGATTGCAATTTAGATGGGGCAACTTAGAGCAGTCGTTTTACCTTGAATCCATGTTTTTGGACTGTGGAAGGAACTCACACACATACACTCTACATTATTGCAATTTAGATAGGGGCAATTTGGAGCAGTCATTTTACCTTGAATCCATGTTTTTGGACTGTGGAAGGAACTCTCTCACACACACACACTCTAGATGATTGCAATTTATATAGGGGCAATTTAGAACAGTCATGTAGAGTGTGTGCGTGTGTGTGTGTGTTGTATCCACAGTCCAAAAACATTGATTCAAGGTAAAATGACTGCTCCAAATTGCCCCATATAGAGTGTGTCTGAGTGAGTTAGAGTGTGTCCAGTGATAGATCGGCACCCTGACCTGGGTGTATCTGCCCAGCGCCCGAAACCTTCTCCTTTGGATGGGCATGGGGAACCCCCACCCCCCCACGACCCCTGTAGAGGATGAAGTGGAATAGATGGGTATAGTTCTCTCTTAGTCTCTCTCTCTCTCTCTCTCTCTCTCCTCCATTTAATGTACATATGCTTGAGCTGAAGCAACGTGTCCCATTTGTCTCGCCCTTCTATTACTAAACCAAACATGCTGGTAGCTATACACAAACAGGCGCACGTACACACATATACAAATGCACGCTCGTTCCCCCGAACTCATAACAACGTGCGTCGGGCTGCCAGAATAACAAATAGGCCAGGCAGCCCATGCATGCTAATGTTATGTTGTAAGCAGTTTTGTTGACAAGTGCTAATACTTCTTTCATACTATCATCAAACGCAGCTAATACAGCCAGCGCCGCCTGCCCGCTCCCGCTAGCAGACATGATGGATGGTGACCTTAATATGGGTTAGCCAACTTTTGGAGAGTTAAACCACCTGTCATAAATCACTGAATTATTACAATATGCGTTAATTGGTTAAGGACTGTTTATTTCCCAAAGAGCCCGAAAAGACGGGATCCGGGCACCTTCTAATTTGCCGAGTGCATTTCCATTATGAACAGCACTTTAATATTCCCCTCCGTTGTCATGCAAAATATGCAACACGCCGGCAATTTATTAATTGGGCCGAAAACGCCGAGCAGGCGTAAATCTGCGGGGCAATTGTTGCGTGATGCATGAGTCTGGATGCGCGGGATGAAATGCAAGTGGGGCGTGAGGTCTAAAAACATATCTGTATGTGAGTAACGGAAACTTGCTGACAAACTAACAGGCGTTTATGTGGTTGTAACTATTTGTATTAATTTTTTATTATTGTTATTACCACCAGGTGGCATGATGGCATGTTCGCCGCTCAGCGCTGAGGATTCAGGTTCGAATCCCAATCCGGGTGGAGTTTCCATGTTCTCCCCGTGTCCGCGTGGGTTTTCTCCGGGTTCTCCGGTTTCCTCCCACAGTCTAAAAAAATGGATCAAGGTCAATTGAATTCTCCAAATTGCCCCATATAGAGTGTGTTTATGTGTCTGTGTGAGTGAGTAAGTGTGTGCCCAGCGATAGATTGGCACCCTGTCCTGGGTGTATCTGCCCAGCCAACACATGAATCAATTAAAAAAATAGACAATTAATGAACTAATTAGTGGTAATTCATTAATTTTTGGTTTCTACAGATAGATTGGCCATTTTCTACTAAATTGTATCATTCACCAGCAGAATTAATTACTTTTGATGACAATACATAAATTAATTCAAAGATACAGTAAATTCATTAATTAATTAAGTCAAGTAAATCCATTTTCTTAGAAATATCAAATCGTACATAATGCTAAGTATTATAATTTATCATACGTACTGTATATCACTTTGTTATCATGAAAAATAAAATCTAAAATAGAAAAAATAATACTTTAATGACAGCGGCATTAGTGGTTGGCATGTTCTCCTCTCAGCACTAGGGATTTCCATGTTCTCCCCATGTCCGCGTGGGTTTCCTCCGGGTTCTCCGGGAGGGACAACACAGAAAAACGTACCGAGAACCACGTCTTAAACATCCAGATCTCACGTTTCATTCAGTTTTATGGTCACATGTTGTAATCCGGTGGCAGGGTGGCTTAGTGGTTGGCATGTTCTCCTCTCAGCACTAGGGATTCCCGGTTCGAATCCCCATCTGGGTGGAGTTTCCATGTTCTCCCCGTGTCCGTGTGGGTTTCCTCCGGGTTCTCCGGTTTCCTCCCACAGTCCAAAAACGGATCCATGGATCAAGTCAATGGAGTTCTCCAAATTGCCCCATATAGAGTGTGTTTGTGTGAGTGAGTGTGTGTCCAGCGATAGATTGGCGCCCTGTCCTGGGTGTATCTGCCCAGCGCCCGAAACGTTCTCCCCTGGATGGGCATGGGGAACCATGGGGAAATTAGGATAAAGTCATTTAACACGATATAAGGATATTATATATATTTTGCTTGTTTATTAATGCAATTCCTAAACACTACACCACCATGCTGCCCATCCCACATCTCATTATCTTCCATCTATCCTCTATTGGGGGGGGGGGTGTCTCTCCATGCTCATCCAGGGGAGAACGTTTCGGGCGCTGGGAAGATACACCCACCCAGGACAGGATGCCAATCTATCACTGGATACACACTCACTCACACAGACACACTCTATATGGGGCAATTTGGAGGATCCAGTTGACCTGATCCATGTTTTTGGACTGTGGGAGGAAACTGGAGAACCCGGATGCTTTTCTGAGCTCTGAAAGTGAAGCTTTTAAACCAACACACTGAAATGAACCGAAAGAGATTCGAAACACAATGTTGGAAGACTAGAAACTAAACTGACATGGCTGCCCAACCCCACAGACACCACGTTCCACTTAAAGCGAGGAAACTCTGCATGGTGCATACAGAAACCGAAACCCTTATCACGAGGCTTTATTCCCCCGAGTCGAGTTATGTGACGTGCTGCGAATGAGAGATAGAGAACCCACAGCGCACGAGTCACCATTTAAAATTCCATTGTACGAGCTCCCTGTGCCACCTCTGATAAGCATCCAACCCGGGGGCTGCCCCTGTCACTCACACCTCCATCTGACATCATCTCATCCTTCTAATAAAGCCTCTGTCATGTTGACAGTGGGGTTGATGATGTGGTTCTACAAAAGTGATTTGGTTTTAAAAAGATCGGCTGTTTATAAAGTCATGAAAGGCCGTGTTCTATATCCGGAAAACTGCTTATATCTGCTTATATAGAATATTAAAGGTGACTTTATATATCTGCTTATATAGAATATTAAAGGTGACTTTATATATCTGCTTATATAGAATATTAAAGGTGACTTTATATATCTGCTTATATAGAATATTAAAGGTAACTTTATATATCTGCTTATATAGAATATTAAAGGTGACTTTATATATCTGCTTATATAGAATATTAAAGGTAACTTTATATATCTGCTTATATAGAATATTAAAGGTGACTTTATATATCTGCTTATATAGAATATTAAAAGTGACTTTATGTATCTGCTTATATAGAATATTAAAGATAACTTTATATATCTGCTTATATAGAATATTAAAGATAACTTTATATATCTGCTTATATAGAATATTAAAGGTAACTTTATATATCTGCTTATATAGAATATTAAAGGTGACTTTATATATCTGCTTATATAGAATATTAAAGGTGACTTTATATATCTGCATATATATATAAAAGGTAACTTTATATATCTGCTTATATAGAATATTAAAGGTGACTTTATATATCTGCTTATATAGAATATTAAAGGTAACTTTATATATCTGCTTATATAGAATATTAAAGGTGACTTTATATATCTGCTTATATAGAATATTAAAG
>JAFMOD010000660.1:5861-33983 GCA_019802435.1 Corydoras maculifer | reverse complement strand
CACAAAGTATTGACTCAGGGGGGCTGAATAATTTTGCACATCGCACTTTTCAGTTTTTTATTTGTAAAAAAATTGTTGATTCATGTATAACTTTCATTCCACTTCACAATTGTATACCACTTTGTGTTGGTCTTTCACATTAAATTCCAGTGAAATATATTTATGTTTGTGGTTGTAATGTGACAAAATATGGAAAAGTTCAAGGGGTATGAATACTTTTGCAACCCACTGTACATATGTATTTGTGGCGGAGGTTCTCCGGACCCGTGCTGCAGGATGGCTTCATCAGAGTTAGCCTTCAGTGCCTTCATTACAGGAAACGCAAGGTTATGTACACCTAATTAAGCTAAAAAATTGAGAACAGCATGCTAATTACTTTAGTCTGGGAAAAAAAAAAAAAAAAGGATGGGGAAAAGTTGAAGAGGCATATTCCTTTGAGAGCTTGTGATGCGAGGGCGATGGAGCTGAACCTCCGCCGCACATGGGTCTTCATTAGAACCCCGCTTTCCCTTCACCCCGTACAAATGCAGTAACAGATCTCTGGAAGACACTTTTGTTTTTTGTTTTTTTGCCAGTGTTAAATGCCGCCTGGGCGACACGGTGGCTTAGTGGTCGGCATGTTCTCTTCACCGGATTTCCGGTTTGAATCCCCATCTGGGTGGAGTTTTCATGTCCTCCCCTTGTCCACGTGGGTTTCCTCCGGGTTCTCCGGTTTCCTCTCAGGCCGAAAACATGGATCAAGTCAATTGAGTTCTCCAAATTGCCCCATATAGAGTGTGTCTGTGTGAGTGAGTGTGTGTCCAGCGATGGATTGGCGCCCTGTCCTGGGTGTTTCTGCCCAGCGCCCGAGACGTTCTCCCCTGGATGGGCATGGGGAACCCCCGCGACCCTAATAGAGGATAAAGTGGAAGATAATGGATGGATGGCTGAATTATATTAGTTATAAAGCCCTATGTTGTATTTTTATAACACTTGTGATTATAAACATCTATATACATTAACAGGCGGCACGGTCTCTTAGTGGTTAGCATGTTCTCCTCTCAGCACTAGGGATTACCGGTTCGAATCCCCATCTGGGTGGAGTGTCCATGTTCTCCCCGTGTCCGCATGGGTTTCCTCCGGGTTCTCCGGTTTGCTTCCACAGTCCAAAAACATGGATCAGGTCAATTGAGTTCTCCAAATTGCCCCATATAGACTGTGTCTGTGTGAGTGAGTGTATGCCCAGTGATGGATTGGCGCCCTGTCCTGGGTCTATCTGCCCAGCGCCTAAATGTTCTTCCCTGGATGAGCATGGCGGAACCCCCCCCCCCCCCACTTAACATAGGATAAAGCAGAAGATAATGGATGGATGAATGCTGCCTCGTTGCGTCCTTCACCAGAAAAACACAAACAACGTGAATAAAATAAATAAAAGCCACCAGCAATGGATGGGAGCGTCCCCCGTCTTGATGAATGGCCTTTTAGGGCTCCACGATGTTGAACAGCTAACGACAGAGGCAAATCCAGGAATAGTCATCGAGTTAGCTGCGCTGAATTTATCGCCTGCTAACTACGCAGAAGGAGCGGGCTTAGAAAACGAGCCGGGAGGAAAAAAAATGCTTATGTCGACGTTTCTCTTCAAAGATGTATTTCCTTGGCGGTGCAGGGGTAATTGAGAAAGTATGAGGCCCTTGGGCTGTTTGGGTTAAGTGTGTATGCTTTGAGTCTTTTAGCTTTGTGCATTTGCAATCAGAGAGGTCACAATTAGATTTAACACTGTTCGCTGCTTCATTATCCAGTAGTGTCATCATAAGAGATAGATTGGCCTCTTTTCCCAGCAAACCATTTTCAGATGTATTACACACCGATGTGCGCTGCGCAGTCTGGAGCTTTTTCACGCGACGATGTAATGCTTTCTCTGAAGTTTGTGCAGTTCAGAATCAGAATCAGGTTTATTCGTCACATGCGTAGATATACATGGTACAGCCAGCAGTGAAATTCTTACCCGACTACTTACTCTCCACAGAAAGTTAAATTGTGAATTTGTAAAGGATAAGAAAAATAGAATAGAATAAAGATAAAATAAAAATAAAATTGAACTCTGTATATACACTGTGCAAATGGAATTATATATGGAATTATAAAAGTAGGAGGAGTTTAAGTATCTCGGGGTCTTGTTCACGAGTGATGGTAAGATGGAGTGTGAGATTGACAGACGGATCAGCGCGGGGTCAGCAGTGATGCCGACCCTATACTGGTCTGTTGTGGTAAAGAAGGAGTTGAGCCACAAGGCAAGGCTCTCGATTTACCAGTCGATCTACGTTCCGACCCTCACCTATGGTCATGAGCTTTGGGTGATGACCGAAAGAGCAAGATCGCGAATACAAGCGGCCAAAATGGGTTTTCTCCGCAGGGTGGCTGGGCTCTCCCTTAGAGATAGGGTGAGAAGCTCGGTCATCTGGGAGAGACTCGGAGTGGAGCCGCTACTCCTCCGCATTGAAAGGAGCCAGTTGAGGTGATTCGGGCATCTGGTAAGGATGCCTCCTAGGGCGCCTTACTAGGGAGGTGTTCCAGGCAAGTCTGGCTGGAAGGAGACCCCAGGGAAGACCCAGGACACACTGGAGGGATTATATCTCTCAGCTGGTCTGGTCGAGCTGGTAGAGGTGGCTGGGGCGAGGGAGGTCTGGGTCTCCCTACTTCGGTTGCTGCCCCCGCGACCCGAACCCCGGACAAGTGGACGATAATGGATGGATGGATGGTAAAGTGGGTTGTGCTTTAGTGCAAATATTGCAGTGCAGGGTAACAAGTTATTTTAGACATGAAGGTGTTGTGGGTGGGATTATGTCTGTTTGGTCCTGGTTCAGGAATCGCTGTTGGGAAGAAGCTCCTCCTCATCCTCTCTGTGTTTGCCTTCAGGACACGGAAACGCCGTCCTGATGGCAACAGAGTGGAGAGCTTGTTGTCAGGATGACTGAAGTCTTCCACAATCTTTTTGGCTTTGGATCAGCAGCGCTTCCTGTAGATGGTCTGGAGGTCTGGAAGTGCTTCTCGGATGGTGCGTTCGGCCGTATGTACCACCCTTTGTAGTGACCGCCTGTCCAGATGGGTGCTGTTCCCAAACCAGGTTATGATATTCCCTGTGAGGATGCTTTCGACGGTGCAGGAGTGGAAATTCCGCAGGACCTTGGAGGGCAGCTTGAAGTCTCGTAGACGTCAAAGGTGGTAGAGACGCTGAGGAGCCTTCTTTGCCAGTTTGTTAATGTGGCAGGACCAAGATAGGTCTTGCACGATGTGAACTCCAAGGTACTTGAAGCTATCCACTCTTTTTGGTTTAAGAGATTTCCTTGGGATTTGAAGCCTTTCGACTTCACCTACCGTATTTTCCAGACTATAAGGTGCAGCTAAAAGCCTAAAATTTTCCCAGAAATTGGACGTGCGCCTTATACGTGTACTAAGTTCCAAAATCTATAAAAGTATTGTTGTGCGACTGGGTGGTTTTTTCCACACTTCACCGTCCCTGCTGATCTGTGACTCCATGCTCGCTCATCTCACAGAAAAGCCGAGTAAAGAAAATTCATTCGGAGCTTGCCGTCATTCCGGGAGGATTAAATAAAGAACTCCGACCGCTGGACATTGGCGTAAACAGGGCGTTTAAAGTAAAGTTGCGGGCGGCGTGGGAGCGATGGATGATAGACGGCGAACACACGTTTACTAAAACTAAAACTCAGAGGTAGCGGTGGGTGAGTTACGCCATCGTCTGTGAATGGATTGTGGATGTCTGGGCTGAGGTTTCTGCTGTAACCGTTGTCCGAGCTTTTGTGAAAGCCGACATCGTTACTGAACAGCCACCTGGTGACGAGACGGACTCAGACATTGATGAGGGGGAACCCGGAGTGCTCGATAGTGAAACAGCTTTTTAATTCAGACACAGAAGACGAGGACTTTGATGGATTTGTGGGAGAAGAGGGATTAAAATAATGTGTTTTATTAAGTAGTAGAATAAACTTCAATTATAAATCACCATTTTGTATCCTTTACTTTTCTTGTAGATCGTATGTTTTAGCAAGAGCCTTATAATACACTGCCGTACAGAATAAGTACCGTACAGAAGTAGAGTCCGTAATTGAGACTGCACCTTATAGTACGGTGCGCCTTATACGTGGGTCAAATACAGAAATAGATCCCGTAATTCAGACTGCACCTTATGGTCCGGAAAATACGGTACTTTCCTGCTGTTTCACTGAGCTGTTTCCTGCTCCTCGGTAGAACCTCGCCAGCTGTTTAGCAGCTTGGCAGAGTGCTCGCCCTGCAATCTGGCCTTGGAATAGCCATGGCATCCAAGAAGGGTCAGTGCGAATGAAGTTCTCTGGCCTTGGCTCAAATCAGCCAGCCAAAGGCCTCACGTAGGAGGGACCAGGCACGGTGGTCCAGGCGTGGACACAAAGCTCTCAGGTGGGTGGGGTGCGCGCAGATAGCGAGGAAGCGAGGGAGAGCGCCCGAGAGGGAGAGCGAGCGGCCTTGCCACACCAGATGTCTTAGGCAGGAGTGCCAGACGTCCCAGCAGCCAGTGCGAACGGGAACCAGAGAAGCTTTAGCCGTCCTCGGGCCTTTTACCTGCCAGATGGAGGACGCCAGCCAAACACATTTAATTGCATGAAGGCAAGGAAGATGCAAATCCGGCAGGCCTGGGCTAAAACGAAGACGATTGTGTGACACGCCGCAGTCTCACATTCACTCTCCACAGATATTATTTGCCCAAAAGTATGTGGACGCAGCAGTGACTGCTCATTTCGTTAGATGCTGAACACAAGTCTGTGAATTTATTAGGTTTCGTTCTGCGGTCCATCTGTTCCTCTACATACTCCGCTAAGAGGGGCTGTACTTGGATGATCTGGACCCCCACAGAGCAGGTATCATTAGGGTGGTGGATGATGGGGCGAGTGGATCAGACCCCTGTATGTTCTGATTGGTGTTCTGTCCTCTGTCCAGCAGCACTGCAGTGTCTGATCCACTCGTACCATCATCATGCACCCTAGTGATGCAGCTCTGTGAGAGTCCTGATCATCAGAGAACAGTACCAACACACAGAGCAGGTATTATTAGGGTGGTGAATGATGGTATGAGTGGATCAGACAAAATATGTGGACTCAGCAGTCATGGCTCTTTTTGTTAGATGCTGAACATGCGTCTGTAAATTTATTAGGTTCCATATAGATGGACTTTGTAGTTCTACAGATCCATTCTGTAGTCCATCTGTTCCTCTACATACTCCATTCGTCCCCTTTACACTGTTCTCTGATGATTAGGACCCCATAGAGCAGGTATCATTAGGGTGGTGGATGATGGAGACTCCTGTATGTTCTGATTGGTGTTCTGTTCTCTGTCCAGCAGCACTGCTGTGTCTGATCCACACCCTCACACACCACCACCATGTCTGTATCACTGCAGCACTGAGAATCATCCACCACACTAATACCTCCACTGTGGGGTGCTGATCATGAGAGAACATACCAAAGCAGACTGACAACATATGTAGAAAAAACAGACAGACTACAGAATGAAATCAATGTCCCAAAACATGGTGAATTGTGAGACTTCAGTTAAGGATTAAGAGGAAGACGATAGATGGATTTATTTATCCATCCATCCATTATTTCCTGCTTTACCCTCTACTAGGGTCGCAGGGGGGTTCATTTCTGGCGCTGGGCCACCCAGGACTAGGAGCCAATCTATCGCTGGATGTATTTAATGTAAAATATATCCATCCATTATCTTCTGCTTTATCCTCTTTTTCCCATGCCCATCCAGGGGAGAACGTTTCGGGCGCTGGGCAGATGCCCAGGACAGGACACCAATCTATTACTGGATACACACTCACTCACACAGACACACTATATATGGGACAATTTTGGAGAATTCAATCGACTTGATCCATGTTTTTTTTTTTATTGGAATGTGAGAGGAAACCGGAGAACCCAGAGGAAACTCACGCGGAGAGGAGAACATGCCAACCACTAAGCCACCGTGCCTTTTATATATATATATATATATATATATATAGGAGGCACAATGGCTTAGTGGTTGGCATGTTCTCCTCTCAGCGCTAGGGATTCCCGGTTCGAATCCCAATCTGGGTGGAGTTTCCATGTTCTCCCCGTGTCCGCGCGGGTTTCCTCCGGGTTCTCCGGTTTCCTCCCACAGTCCAAAAACATGGATCAAGTCAATTGAGTTCTCCCAATTGCCCAATGTGTGTGTGAGTGTGTGCCCAGCGATAGATTGGCACCCTGTCCTGGGTGTATTTGCCCAGCACCCGAAATGTTCTTTCCCTGGATGGGCATGGGGAACCCCACCGCGACCCTAATAGAGGATAAAGCAGAAGATAATGGATGAATGAATGTGTATATATATATTGCTCGTTCTGTATATTATTTCAGTATTCTAGGTTCTAGTCAGGTGGGGTCTTTCTGGTTTTCTGGATCCTTGTGGTATACATTTCCATCATAATCATACCGTTTGGTTATATAATAAGCACTAGATTCCGTGTGCGTTACACGTGACAGGTGTAGTTATCACTAAGCAGTCGGGCAATTCTACATCCGTTAAAAATATCTCCGACACATCGGATAACCAATAAACTCCGAGTAACGTGATAATATGATCACAACGCTGGAATTTTGAAAAAAAGTGCTAATTGTAGGAACAGATGCACTGATATGTCCTTCTCTAATGCAGATGGGCAGCTACGGCACATTAAAACAGGAGAGCCTTTTGTCTTCAACTACAAGGAGGGTCTGCACAGGTGGAACCAGAAGCGATACGAGGCGTTAGGAGAGGTAATTTCCAAATTTACTGCTATTCATATAACGTGTTTTACGGCTTTAATTGTTTCATAAAGCGCCGCCCTGTTTGTCTGCGTACGGTCCTGGCAGGGCTTTGGCGTTCTGCTGTATGGAGTGTGGGTGTTAAACTGTGTGAATTTATTATTAGGTGATAAAGGGGTTTGCTAGTATGTTCTATTAGTGGGAAACTTTGATGATGGTTTTTGATGCATCTCTGTTTCCCAGGTTTAATAACTTTGTAATTGGATTCCCAGCAGTAATTGGAATCGCTCTCTGGAACAGTGCAGATCTTTACACTCACGCGCACAATGGACAGACTGTAATAAACTCACACACTTCTGTCCTTTTTTAGTTGCTCGTTCTCCTTTTTTTCTGCTATATCTCATTTCTTACACTCAAACTCTTTAGAAACTTAATTGCTTGATCCCATGCTCGCTTTGCTCCGTATGCTCCCCTTCCGGGAGATAAAAGCCCGACTTGCCTCTTGAGTGGTTAACTGGGAGCTGTGAGCTCCATGTGAAACTCTATTCTATAACCGTGCATGGGATTGTTGGTGCATTTTAAATATATCACAATTATTATTTCATTCATCCATCCATTATCTCCTGCTTTATCCTCTATTAGGGTCACGGGGGGGTTCCCCATGCCCATCCAGGGGAGAACGTTTCGGGCGCTGGGCAGATACACCCAGGACAGGACACCAATCTATCGCTGGATACACACTCACACAGACATACACACTCTATATGGGGCAATTTGGAGAACTCAATCAACTTGATCCATGTTTTTGGACTGTGGGAGGAAACCGGAGAACCCGGAGGAAACCCACGCGGACACGGGGAGAACATGGAAACTCCTCCCAGATGGGGATTCGAACCGGGAATCCCTAGTGCTGAGAGGAGAACATGCCAACCACTAAGCCACCGTGCCGCCACAATTATTATTTATTTTTAATATAAATATATACACATCTCTGTATATTTACCAAGGGCGGCACGGTGGCTTAGTGGTTGGCATGTTCGCCTCTCAATGATGGGGATTCCCAGTTCAAATCCCCTTCTGGGTTTCCATGTTCTCCCCGTGTCCGTGTGGGTTTCCTCCGGGTTCTCCGGTTTCCTCCTACAGTCCAAAAACATGTATCAAGGTCAATTGAATTCTCCAAATCGCCCCATATAGAGTGGTACGACTCGCCTATTCGTGCTGAGTGAATTGGCTGCTCTAAATTGCCCCTATGTAATGTGTGTGTGATTGTGTGCCCAGCGATAGATTAGCACCCTGTCCTTGATGTATTTGTCTAACACCTGAAACGTGCAACCCTAGTATAGGATTAGGAGGAAGATGATGGATGGGTGTGTATGTACCATACTTGTCAATTTTACTAGTTTTTGCATCGATAGTACAGTTCCAGTCAAAAGTTTGGCCACGCCCCCTTCTTGCTCTACTCATCATATAGATGGACTTTGTAGTTTTACAATTCCAGACTGTAGTCCATCTGTGTTCTTTGTTGTTGTTAGCCCCCTGTTAGTTCTCTGTTTTCTGCTGGTCAGGAGCATCACAGAACAGGTATCATTTGGGTGGTGGATTGTTTGTCAGTTCTGCAGTGACACTGATGTGGTGAGGGGGTTTTAGTGCAGCAGTGCTGCTGGAGTTTTATTTCTCCACCTCAGTGACACTGCTGGGATAGGACTAATGCACCCACCAAATAACCCCTGCTCTGTGGTGGTACTATTGGGGTTCTGAGCATTAGAACAGAGTAAAGGGGACGTACACAGTATGTACTGTAGAACACAAACAGATGGACTACAGAATGGAATTGAAGAACTACAAAGTCCTTCTTTACTTGAAGTGGAACTGAGAACATGGACAATATGGAAAAATGTCTGTTCACAAGTCGAATAAATGAGGTAAACGCTCAGAGGTTCTCTTGATGATGATGATGATGATGATATATGTTTATGATCCACATGAGGTGAGATTTAACCTAAAATATGTGGATTGCACCAAAATGCGAGGACTATGGACAGCAGGCACCTCCTGTGGATGGCTCGTGTTAGTTCAAAAGGCGCTCGTCGAGTCTCAGGCCATGAAATATGCATGAGCTAATCAGAAGTGAGCGTTTGCTTAATTACCTTTGTTCGTTTTGCCTCTGTATTATTTGGCTTTAATTGTTCTGCCTCTCCTTTTGAAGTTCAAAGAACACAGAATGACTTGTTTAGGATTACACGTGCGCTTTATTTCCGATCCAGGTATGTTCCTTAGAGAACCAGGCCTTTGTAAAAGCTGCTTATTTACACCACACAGCTGCGCGCATCAGGAACAACACAAATAAAAGCATCGGGGTTGTCTCTTTGATGAACCCGCGAGCTTTCGGAAACGTTCCATTGATCCGCACACGGTTTTTCCGAGTGTTAGAAGTCCACATTAATCTGCCGCCGGACGCCGATGAATGCTGATCAGTTGAACAGTATGTCAAAGGCTGGATGGAGGGTTTCAACGGAACCGTGTTCCGCCGTTAAGTCTGGACCCGGAGATCAGCTGCTTTTCAGAAAGGCTGCGTTAATGCAGTTCAGCCCACGACATCCCAGAAATCCAGTCTCATGTGTTCATTAAACACTGTGCAGCGGGGCACCTTGGGTCATCGACGTATTCATCCGTCATGTTTTGTAACGCTCACCGCTACTTTTTCTTAAACGACCCATATGTCGCGTAAGTGTGCGGAGATGGAAATGGTGGGGTCGGGAGAGTGCGAGCGGTGCGAGTGCGGCGCTGCACTCTCGCCTTCGTCTGGGAACAACAGGGCGCTGGGGCTCGACTTCGTCATCGGCGCGGAGGAGTGGGCGAGCGCTTTTGTGAGGATGCACACAGCAGCAGATGTCCAATTTGCACTTAAACACAGTCTGAATGAGCGCGTTCACACACACACACACACACACAGACAGATTATAGCAAGGCCCTGAGAGAGGGACACACACAGGCAGAGCCACACAGCTGGGTCTGAGCACTGGGGTCAAGGTGCTGTGGGTTGATGAGGTGAGGTGTGGTGTGCTTGCTGTTTGTGTAATCATCAGCAGTGTTGGAACCGTCACCTGTAATCGTTAAGCTCCTTTAACTTAATTAGTTTTTAATTCGGATTATCAGGGGTGTGACTTTTACCTCTTTATATGTTGTATAACTGTCTGTATGTTTATACTAAAGTTTAAGGCTACCCGCACTTATAATAAAGCAATAAGGCACTCGAGGTTGTGTTATAGTATTGTGTATGTGTGTATATATATATATACACACACACACACACACTCTTTCCCTTGATTTATTCACAATAATACACAACCTTGAGTGACGTATTGCTTTCATTGAATGCTTACAAACATTCTATAATAAAAAAGGCTTGATTCATAAATGCTTTAATTAGCATTAAAAATGTTAATAAGCTGGTCCTCCGCAACGTTGTCTAGCCCCGTTTTTTAAAGCAAACGTTGATTGCTGAGCAACAGGATACTGGTTTCTATAATAATTTACACATGCCATCTAGTGGTCAAATTAAAGAACGCAGTTTATAGAAAACAGGTTTAGTGCTCATCGGGTATCGGCTTTTATATGAATCTGTATTTCTGAGATCCACTTTATCCTCTACTTGGGTCGCGGGGGTTCTCCATGCCCATTGAGGGGAGAACATTTCGGGTGCTGGGCAGATCTATCGCTGGGCATACACTCACTCACACTGACACACACACACACAGACACGCTCTATATGGGGCAATTTGGAGCATTCAATTGACCTTGATCCATGTTTTTAAACTGTGGGAGGAAACTGGAGAACCCGGAAGAAACCCATGTGGACACGGGGAGAACATGGAAACTCCACCCAGATGGGGATTCGAACCGGGAATCCCTAGCGCTGAGAGGAGAACATGCTAACCACTAAGCCACCACACCATTATTTATTATGTATTTGATGTAAAATAATGTATTGTATTTTACGCACTGATATGAATGTGAAGCGCTCAGAGGTGTGTGTTATTGTCAGTGATGTCACAGCTGGACACATGGCTCAGCCAATCAGATTTAAGGACTGGAATTACCCAATTCATAATGTTGAATATAAGATTTTACTGATTGCATTATTATAATAATATATAATTAAAATAATAATTATTTATGCCCAGCGATGGATTGGCACCCTGTCCTGGGTCTTTCTGCCCAGCCCCCGAGACGTTCTCCCCTGGATGGGCATGGGGAACCCCACCGCGACCCTACTAGGGGATAAAGCGGGAGATAATGAATAAATGAATAATAATTATTTATAATTATATAAATTATTATAATTATATAATACAATATATTTATTAGGTACACCACCATGTTTCTATACTCACAATCCTTTATTTGAGTGTCACTAATTATATAGATGGACTTTGCAGTTCTACAATTGCTTTCTGCTGTCCATCTGGTTCTCTACATACCTTTACTCTGTTCTCTGATGATCAGAACCCCACAGAACAGGTATCATTAGGGTGGTGGATGATTCTCTACTGCAGTGAGACTGATATTATAGTGGTGGTGCAGGTTCAGAGACAGCAGTGAGGTTTTAAACCCTGTATCATTGTACACTCTATTACATGTCTACCTCATTGCTCCACCTTGTAGATGTAACCTCAGAGACAGTAGGTCATCTATTCCTGCCCGGTTTGTGACGGTCCGAATCTGTCTCTCTGTTACATCATGTCAGCGCGATCGTTAGGGGGCATGTGGAGAAAACCCGCCGAACAAATCTCTCTCTCGCTCTCTCTCTCTCTCGTGCACTCTCACTTTCCAAATGCTGAAATATCCAGAACTGTCCCTGTATGAGGTTTATCTCTGCTCTGGGCCCTGAGTCTTTTGACTTCATCACTGACCACACGAATTTGTATGCTGTTAAACATAAAGATTCAAGAAAATTTTATTATCATTAATATCACATGTGGTACATGAGTTTTTTTAAAGATTTATTTATTTTTATATATGTAGATATGAGAAATATAATAATATTCATTCATTCATTATCTCCCGCTTATCCTCTATTAGGGTCGCGGTGGGGTTCCCCATGCCCATCCAGGGGAGAACGTCTCGGGCGCTGGGCAGATAGACCCAGGACAGAGCGCCAATCCATCGCTGGGCACACACTCACTCACACAGACACACTCTATATGGGGCAATTTTTGAGAATTCAATTAACCTGTTCCATGTTTTTGGACTGTGGGAGGAAACCCGAGAACCCGGAGGAAACCCACGCAGACACGGGGAGAACATGGAAACTCAACTCAGATGGGGATTCGAACCGGGAATCCCTAGCGCTGAGAGGCGAACGTGCTAACCACTAAGCCACCGTGCCGCCATATAATAATATACAACTATGAATATATATATATATATATATATATACTACTATAAATATAATATAGAATATTTTAACTATAAATATCCTTTCATCCATTATCTTCCGCTTTATCCTCTATTAGGGTCGCGGTGGGGTTCCCTATGCCCATCCAGGGAAAAACATTTCGGGCGCTGGGCAGATAGACCCAGGACAGGGCGCCAATCTATCGCTGTGCACACACTCACTCACACAGACACACTCTATATGGGGCAGTTTTGGAGAACTCAATTGACTTGTTCCATGTTTTTGGACTGTGAGAGGAAACCGGAGAACCTGGAGGAAACCCACGCGGACACGGGGAGAACATGGAAACTCCACCCAGATGAGGATTCGAACCGGGAATCCCTAGTGCTGAGAGGAGAACATGCTAACCACTAAACCACCGTGCCGCCTTAACTATAAATATAATATATAAATATATGTATATACAGTATATAAAATAAATGTAAGAATATATATACACTATATATAAAAAGTAGTATACAATAGATTTAAATATAGCAGCATATAAAATGTATTTAAACGGTACATGTGAGATATGAGGGCTTAGTGGTTAGCACATTCGCTTCTCAGCGCTAGAGATTCCCGGTTCGAATCCCATCTGGGTGGAGTTTCCATGTTCTCCCTGTGTCCGCGTGGGTTTCCTCCGGGTTCTCCGGTTTCGTCCCACAGTCCAAAAACATGGATCAAGTTAATTGAATTCTCAAAAATTGCCCCATATAGTGTGTCTCTGTGGAGTGGTATTTTGGTGGAGTGATGATAACGGGTGAACGTCTTGTTAGATGGAGTTTGTGAGTCTTACAGCTTCTGCTATGAAGCTGTTCCTCAGTCTGTGTCTTCTACACTTAAAGCTCCGCAGTAAGATACAGTACGTGATGACCGTCGAGTTCTCTATTCAGTGCTATGAGTTTTCAGTTCTATGAACCGGCTCCTTCAGACGCCGTTCAGTCAGCGCCCCGTCCGGGACTGGGATCCTAATAGCAGGTGCGAGTTGGAATCCTCCGCCAGTACGTGTCAGGTGTGAGATTAAATGGAGCCTGTATTGGATGCATGGCTGGCGGTGTGTAGCAGCGGCAGGAATCTCTAATGCAATCTTCACGGCCACCCAGAGGCACCTCAGCAGAGAGCAGGGAAACAAAGCACCCGTGTCGTGCTCACTCATCCGAATCTGTCCCTCTGTTACATCATGTCAGCACGATCGTTAGGGGGCATGCCGAGATAACCCGCCGAAGAAAACCCTCTCTCGCACTCTCACCCTCACTCTTTTTATAATCAATGTACAATACGCATGTTTGTATCGGTCACTATGTTTTAAGGTGTGATCGGAGTCAGTAAGCGAGTGTTGGGTCAATAATTCTTTCAATACAAACATTGGGATTTAAGGCCAGATATTAAAGGAGAACTATGTATTGAACATGTTTATCGATGCTGCTGATCTTTTACAGTCGTGGGTCAAATTTTATACCACGATGGTCTGTGTTTCTACAGCTGTGAGTGTCGCGGACTGATGTAACTAACGTAATGTGATCCATTTTGCCTACAGAACTTACTCATAGCAGTCCTCCACATTAAACCCGTCCATACAGTAAAATATACACACAGTGAGTAAAGTGACCGGAAAGGTGGGCAACCCTGTACACAGTGCCCAGGGAGCAATTGGGGCTACATGCCTTGTCCAAGGCCGAGGATATCCGAAGTCAACGCAATCAGAGGTTCCACTGTGTTTGGCAGAACAGGGGAGGTAATGCTAGTGCATTGTTGGGATCCATCCATCCACCCTCTTCCAATTTATTCTCTACTAGGGTCGTGGGGGGGGTTCCCCATGCCCATCCAGAGGAGAACGTTTCGGGCGCTGGGCAGACCCAGGACCGGACGCCAATCTTTTACTGGACACACTCACACACACACTCTATATGGGGCAATTTGGAGAATTCAGTTGACCTTAATGCATGTTTTCGGACTGTGGGAGGAAACCGGAGAACCCGGAGGAAACCTACGCGGACACGGGGAGAACATGCAAACTCCACCCAGATTCTGATTCGAAACGGGAATCTCTAGTGCTGAGAGGAGAACATGCTAATCACTAAGCCACTGTGCCACCATTGTTGGGATGCTTTCATATACATATACTTAGTTTTAAATGGTGTGTGTGTGTGTGTGTGTGTGTGTGTGTGTGTGTGTGTGTGTGTCAGTTTGATTCAGTTGATGGAGCAGGGTTGTGACAATGTGTTTTAATTAAAAATGCATTTCCTGGCTTAAGTAATCCAACAAATGAATGTTTTAATTATATAATTATTTAATTATTAAGTTATAACATGGGCGGCACGGTGGCTTAGTGGTTGGCATGTTCTCCTCTCAGCACTAGGGATTCCCGGTTCGAATCCCCATCTGGGTGGAGTTTCCATGTTCTTCCCGTGTCTGCGTGGGTTTCCTCCGGGTTCTCCGGTTTCCTCCCACAGTCCAAAAACATGGGTCAAGTCAATTGAATTCTCCAAATTGCCCCATTAAGAGTGTTTGTGTGAGTGAGTGTGTGCCCAGCGATGGACTGGCGCCCTGTCCTGGGTCTATCTGCCCAGCGCCCGAGAAGTTCTCCCCTGGATGGACATGGGGAACCCCACCACGACCCTAATAGAGGATAAAGCAGGAGATAATGAATGAATGAAGTTATAACATCACAGCCTCTAAAATTTTATTCCATCATTCGAACGTTAGCAATGACGACGTGATTTACTGATTAATATTAACATCTGAATATCCGAATGCAAACTTACCGATCGTCCAATCGGACGAGCCCGTTCTGCCGGTTGGGTTTGTCTTTGAGTTCTTAGAATCCGAACGAGCGTGACCACACGCACATTGGAGCCCAGCCGCCACACAGAGCGTATCTGGACGCGGGTGCGCGCTCGGCGCTGCAGGGGCCTGTTCTCTGTGATAGGTGACACAGTGTGGGCTCGGCTCCAGATGGGAGAGTATTAAGCTGTTAATAAATGGGGATTTTTCACTCCTCTCCCTGCATCTGTGGCATGACAGACACACACACAGTATTCTAATGAAGCCGGCCGCTCCAGATGGCTGCCTTATCACGGCCCTCTACCCTTCTTTTCCCCTCGCGCCGTCTCCACCGCACACTGTATTAGTGTAAACTAGACTGACTCATGAACGAAATTCATTCCAATTAATATCCTTCAGATATTTATTGGCTTTAGGTTCAGAACTGGGTCGTTATGAAGCTTTAGCTCGTCAGCGTAGACCGGGTGGCTCATATAGAGCAACGCGAAAGTATTCGACGTAAAAAAAGACTGACGCAGCAGTTCCTAACTGTTGGTAAATACTCAGAACCAAGCTTTTCTGTAATCCAATGAGGAAGAGGGGATGCAAATGGGATTATAGCTGATTTAGGATGGATGATGGATGGCACCAAAACAGAACAGAAGGGCGCCACCCGTGTTGATCTTTCCTCCTGTCCGTGCTGGAAACCTTTACATCCATTTTTACCTGGGGTCCAGTTTTCAGCCCTGTGCTTGAGACATGGTTTTAATCATTACTCCATTCTGTGAAACTACAGACTCAGCATGTCCATTGAGGGATCACACAGTACCGTACCGGTTCTATATGAATGTAGTGTAGTGGTTAGCACCTCCGTCTCTCAATGTCAGGATCCTCGGACCCGGGTATCTGGACTGTGTTTGGCTTTGGGTTTGATTTGGTTTTGAGTTTCACTTTAGGTTCGTTTTTTTATTGTTTCGGTTTGTTTTCATTCATTTCGCGGCTGTGCCTCATTCATTCATTCATTCATTCATTCATCATCTTCCACTTTATCCTCTATTAGGGTCGGGGGGGGGGGGTTCCCCATAACCATCCGGGGAGAACATTTTGGGCGCTGGGCAGATACACCCAGGACAGGACGCCAATCTATCACTGAACACACTTAGTCACACATACACACTCTACATGGGGCAATTTGGAGAACTCAGTTAATTGATCCATGTTTTTGAACTGTGGGAGGAAACCGGAGAACCCGGAGGAAACCCACACGGACACAGGGAGAACATGGGAACTCCACCCAGATGGGGATTCGAACCGGGAATCCCAAGTTCTGAGAGGAGAACATGCAAACCACTAAGCCACTGTGCCGCCCTGCGGCTGTGCCTCTTTTAAGTTAATTACCCCTTTAGTCATGTGACCTGATCTTTTGTTATTTAAGCCAGCCCCACACTCTCTTTGGTGAGAGAGCTTCAACTACGTACAGGTTCGTTCACGCTGTAGGTTTTGTGGAGAAATGAAACTCCAGCAGCACTGCTGCACTAAAACCCCCTCACCACATCAGTGTCACTGCAGAACTGACAATAAACAATCCACCACCCAAATGATACCTGTTCTGTGATGCTCCTGACCAACAGAGAACAGAGAACCAACAGGGACTAACAACAACAAAGAACACAGATGGACTACAGTCTGGAATTATAAAACTACAAAGTCCATCTATATGATAAGTGGAGTAAGAAGGGGGCGTGGCCAAACTTTTGACTGAAACTGTATACATCCATCCATTATCTTCCGCTTAGTCCTCTACCAGGGTTGTGGGTGGGTGCAGGGGGCGGTGGGGGGTTGTTCCTCATGCCTGTCCATGGTTGGGGTCTGAGCACAGGGTCAGGCATCATACTGGAGCGCTGGAGGTTAAGGGCCTTGCTCAAAAACAAAGACCACAGATTGACTACAAAGTCCATCTATATGAAAAGTGGAGCAATAATGGGGCGTGGCCAAACTTTTGATTGGTTCTGTATAGCCTTATCTCACTACACTTCTGTATAAAGAAACACTGAACTCATTTGAAGACATTACACTGTTATAAGGGAACAATGCATCATGTTAACACATTAAAGTGACTGATGCAGGTTCTTTATCCATTTATAAAGAGTATTAGTGTTCTAACAGCAGCAGAGCTGAGTGACGTTACATAAGACCCGCTTCCAGGCAGGAATGTTCCTCATCCGAGTCGAAGCTTCAGTGTAAAATGTCACGAAGCAAATGTCTCCTCGCTGACTGACTCCTCGTCTCCAGTTAGTCTATTAAACTTTATTAGTTTGCAGACGGGTCAATGGGACGGCCACCACGTGCGAAAATAAATCTTGGAAGCAAAGTTTTGACCAATCAAATGGCAACAGGCCGATTGCCAGGGAGGCGCAGTTGCCACGGGGGCCGTCGAGCGGCAGTGGAGTGAGGAAAGGATGGGTCTCGGTGAGGGGATCTGCGAGAGCGAGACAGAGCGTCTGAGCACACGGGGTCAAAGCTAATCCCAGACTCGCACTGTCCACTGCCAAATCACGCACTGCTCCACAGCTGAGACGTGGGGAGACGGTGGACAGGGAGTGGAGACGCCGCGGCAGCCTTGACCGGGAAGTCCCACGGCTGGGGGGGGGTGATAAGGTGTACGCCCACTTTTACTGAGACATTTAATAAACACAAGATAATCTAAGATAATCTTTGAAGAAGTGAAAGGAAAGTGAGCTGAAATAATACAAAGCATAGTGAGAACAGTGTGTGTGTGTGTGTGTGTCTGTGTGTCTGTCTGTGTCTATGTATGCGTGTATGTGTGTGTCTGTATGTGTGTCTGTCTGTCTGTCCCCCCCCCCCCCCCCCCCCCCCCCCCCCCCCCCCCCCCCCCCCCCCCCCCCCCCCCCCCCCCCCCCCCCCCCCCCCCCCCCCCCCCCCCCCCCCCCCCCGTCTGTCTGTCTGTCTGTCTGTTTGTGTGTTTGTCTGTCTGTATATGTGTGTGTGTGTGTGTGTGTGTGTCCAGTCACTCGTAGGCCTTGGGTGATAAGAACTTTGTGCTCCGGATGGAAGAGGTGGGGTGTGACCCTCACCGAGACGGAGTTCCTGAACTGGCTTTGACAAATGAAGACAGGTGCTTATCAGGCCGCCGGCACATTAACCCTGACTAACGATAACACAACTCTCGTCAGCGAAGGATAATCAATAATGAGCAATGTTTGTCTTCGGGCAGACGGGCTGATCTGAGGTCAGTCCTCGGAATCCGTGCTGTCCAGACAGAGAAGATGACTCCAGAGCTTTTAATAATAATGACATGGAGCGGACAGCGCAATGCAAGAATGACGCCAGGGAAACGGAAGGGAACGAGGGGGAGATAATGAGGAATGAAGGTTATGGGATGGAGGTGGATGGAGGGGGGCGGGGTGGCGGGACAGAGAAAACAAACAAGCTCTTTAAGGGCTGTGTGAATATTTTTCTTTTGAAGGAATACCGGAGCAGAACATCAGGATTAGAACCTGGTGTATTGCAAACTGGGCAGTCGTAAGCTTGTGGGGAAGGAAGCAGCCTTGCGACTTGAAGGTCACCGGTTCGATTCCTGGTCCCAGCAGGTGTACTGGCTGAAGTGCCCTTGGGCAAGGCAACTAATCCCAAGGGCTGCCTGGGTACTGTATAGAAGGCTGCCCACTGTTTCAGGCACATGTGCTCACCTCAGTGGTGTGTGTGTGTGTGTGTGTGTGCGCGCGCGCCCGCATTTTGGCTGTATGTGTGGGTGGGTAGGTGGCTGGGTGGGTAGTTGTGTGTATGTATGAACAATGTGGGCGGGCGAGTGTGTGTGTGTGTGTGTGTGTGTCTATTTATATGTGTATATATGTGTATATATATATGTATGTGTGTGTGTGTGTATGTATATGGGTGTACATATGTGTGGATGTGTGTATATGGATGTGTGTACATGAATATATATATATATATATATATGTGCGTGTGTGTGTATATAAGTAGCGTGTGTGTATATACAGTATATATATATATATATATATGGATGTGGGTAGGTGTGTGTAAATATATATATATATATATATATATATTGGTAGGTGTGTGTGTGTTTCACTGCACAGGTGGGTTAAATGTGGAGGGCTGTAGACAACATGGAAAAAGAAATGGAGAACTTTGGGGTATGGTACACGACAGCAAATTTCCCAGCATGCATCTTATGATGCAAGATTCTTCATGATGCATGTTCCAAACCCTCCATGCACATTCAGCACGGGACGGGGAACAAGCCGACCCCCGATAATCACCCCGGCTGGAAACCCTGACGGCGGGAGCAGGATAATATTCTTTTAAGCACCGTCTCCTCTTCCCGCCATTCGGCGTCCACAACGGCGGCGACGATATAAATCATCAGAGACGGCTGCCATTTATATCTAGTGTTTAAGCAAAAATAAATAAATAAAGCTGGATTTAAACGGCGCATGACTGATGGCCAGTCATTGCCTGCCGCCTCCTCGGCTCGGTGGGAGAGCCTGAACGCAAAGTTACAGAGAGACCACAGAGGGGGGGTTTGGTTTGCTTTGATTTGTTTGGTGTTATTTAGAGTACATACAGCGTGCAGGTTGTTGCATGTGAGGTGGAATTGAACCGCGAGCCAATCGATCACGCAAATCAACAAACCCGCTTCGTCCCCATTAAAGGTTAAATTCATGTCTCCAGATTCCAAACCCCGACTGCATGCGATCAATACACCGTCCCTTTAAAAAGAAATCACAAAGTTCTGCAGCGTTGAATTTACAGTGTGATATACAAGTTCCATCTGTTTTCCTGTGTTAGTCCGCTTTAGTATGTTCTCTGATGATCAGGACCCCACAGAGCAGGTATTAGGGTGGAGGATGATTCTTAATACTGCAGTGATGCTGACATGGTGGTGGTGTGAGTGTGTGGATCAGACACAGCAGTGCTGCTGGACGGAGAACAGAACACCAATCAGAACATACTGCGGTCTGATCCACTCGCACCATCATCCACCACCCTAATGATACCTGCTCTGTGGGGGTCCTGATCATCAGAGAACAGTACCAACACACAGAGCAGGTGTCATTAGGGTGGTGGATGATTCTCAGTACTGTAGTGATACTGACATGGTGGTGGTGTGTGTTGTGCTGGTACGAATGGATCAGACACAGCAGTGATCCACTTGCACCATCATCCACCACCCACCACCAACACACACAGTATGTATTATTAAGGTGGTGGATGATGGTGTGAGTGGATCAGACCCCTGTATGTTCTGATTGGTGTTCTGTTCTCTGTCCAGCAGCACTGCTGTGTCTGATCCACACACTTACACCACCACCATGTCAGTATCACTGCAGCACTGAGAATTATCCACCACCCTAATGACACCTGCTCTGTGTGTTGGTACTGTTCTCTGATGATCAGGACCCCCACAGGGCAGGTATCATTAGGGTGGTGGATGATGATGCGAGTGGATCAGACCCCTGTATGTTCTGATTGGTGTTCTGTTCTCTGTCCAGCAGCACTGCTGTGTCTGATCCACACACTCACACCACCACCATGTCAGTATCACTGCAGCACTGAAAATCATCCACCACCCTAATGACACCTGCTCTGTGTGTTGGTACTGTTCTCTGATGATCAGGACCCCCACAGAGCAGGTATCATTAGGGTGGTGGATGATGATGCGAGTGGATCAGACCCCTGTATGTTCTGATTGGTGTTCTGTTCTCTGTCCAGCAGCACTGCTGTGTCTGATCCACACACTCACACCACCACTCATCCTCTCTATCTTTGCCATCAGGGCACGAAAACGCCGTCCTGATGGCAATAGAGTGAACGTTATTCATTTACGTTACGTTATTCGTTAATGTTACGTTATTTGTTAACGTTACGTTATTCTGGGTCCTCCACTTTCCTCCCACAGTTCTCCCCCTCTGTGGTCGTCCCTTTAAACCATCCATCCATCTCCACAAGACCGTGATCACCATCCACGTCACGTAAAGAGCCAAGTTGGAAGCACTTAACGTTCTTACCTGCAGGGCTTTCATTATCAAACTAATAAGACAATATTAATTACGTGACTCGGCAGCGCTCTAATTACGCCGGCGGGCGGACGCCACCGCGGCAAACTTCAGAGAAAGTGCTCGGCTGCGTCTCTAGCAGGGCAGGAAGGCGGTCAGTACGTGCTGCATCATAATATAGAGTGATAACGATGGGACTCGTCAGCTGTCAGTCAGTGTGTGTACCTGTGGGATTCCCTCTCGCACCATGTGGTTTATTTGAACATGTTCTCCTCTCAGCACTGAGAATCCAGGTTTGAATCCCAATCTGGGTGAAGTTTCCATGTGTTTTCTCCGGTTCCCTCCCACAGTTCATGAACATGGATTCAAGGGGAATTGGATGCTCTAAATTCATTCAGTCATTCATTATCTCCCGCTTTTCCTCTATTAGGGTCGCGGTGGGGTTCCCCATGCCCATCCAGGGGAGAACGTCTCGGGCGCTGGGCAGATAGACCCAGGACAGGGCGCCAATCCATCGCTGGGCACACAGACACACTCTAAACGGGGCAATTTTTTGAGAATTCAATTAACTTGAACCATGTTTTTGGACTGTGGGAGGAAACCGGAGAACCCGGAGGAAACCCACGCGGACATGGGGAGAACATGGAAACTCCACCCAAATGGGGATTCGAACCGGGAATCCCTAGCGCTGAGAGGCGAACGTGCTAACCACTAAGCCACCGTGCCGCCCTAGCCACCTGCTCTAAATTGTTCCTATTTAATCTGTGTGGATGGATTGCCCCCCTGTCCTAGTTGTATCTGCCCACGGCCGATACATTCTCCCCTGGACATGGGGAACCCTCCGTTTGTGACCCTTGAATCCTAATCCCTTGAATCCTGATCTGGGTGAAGTTTCCATGTTCTCCCCCGTGTGCATGTGGGTGTTTTCTGGGTCCTCCACTTTCCTCCCACAGTTCATGAACACGGATTCAAGGTGAATTGGGTGCTCTTAATTGTCCCTATATAATGTGTGTGTGTGCGCGCTCATTAATAAATTGGAATAATTGTTCTGGGTGTATCTGCTGACGGCCGATACGTTCTCCCCTGAATGGACATGGGAAACGCCCCCCCCCCACCCTGTAACCCTAGTAGAGGTTCTCCCATGTTCTCCCCCGTGTGCATGTGGGGGTTCTCCGGTTTCCTCCCACAGTTCATAAACATGGATTCAAGGTGAATTAAGTGCTCTAAATTGTCCCTATTTAATGTGTGTGGATGGATCAGCCCCTGTCCTGGGTGTTCTACGTTCTCCCCTGAACATGGGGAACCCCCCGCCTGCGACCCTTGTAGAGGATTAAGGTTATAATAATGGATGGATAGCTTACAATAGGGCGGCATGTTGGCATAGTGTTTAGCATGTTCTCCTCTCAGCACTGGGAATCCAGGTTTGAATCCTAATGTGGGTGGAGTTTCCATGTTCTTCCCCGTGTGCATGTGGGTGTTTACTGGGTCCTCCATTGATGGATTGCCCCCCTGTCCTGGGTATATCTGCCCAACGTCTGATACATTATCCTCTGGATGGACATGGGGAACCCCGCCCTCCCCGCCCCACAACCCTAGTAGAGGATTAAGGTAATGATAATGGATGAATAATTGACAATAGGGTGGCACGGTGGTTTAGTGGTTAGCATGTTCTCCTCTCAGCACTAGGGATTCCCGGTTCGAATCCCAATCTGGGTGGAGTTTCCATGTTCTCCCCGTGTCCTTGTGGGTTTCCTCCGGGTTCTCCGGTTTCCTCCCACAGTCCAAAAACATGGATCAAGGTCAATTGAATGCTCCAAATTGCCCCATATAGAGTGTGTGTGTGAGTGAGTGTGTGTTCAGTGATAGACTGGCGTCCTGTCCTGGGTGTATCTGCCCAGCGCCCGAAACGTTCTCCCCTGTATGGACATGGGGAACCCCCCCCCCACGACCCTAATAGAGAATAAAGCAGAAGATAATGAATATTCTCACTAATAGGGTGGCACAGTGGCTTAGTTTTTAGCATGTTCTCCTCTCTGCACTAGGGATTTCCGGTTCGAATCCCAATCTGGGTGGAGTTTCCATGTTCTCCCCGTGTCCGTGTGGGTTTCCCCAGGTTCTCCGGTTTCCTCCCACAGTCCAAAAACATGGATCAAGTTCAATTGAGTTCTCCAAATTGCCCCATGTAGAGTGTGTTTGTGTGTGTGTGCCCAGCGATAGATTGCCCCCCCTGTCCTGGGTCTATCTGCCCAGCGCCCGAAACGTTCTCCCCTGGATGGGCATGGGGAACCCCCCCCAACCCTAATAGAGGATAAAGTGGAAGATGATGGATGGATGAATGAATATTGTGGCTTAGAGATTAGCACATCCGCCTCTCAGCACTGGGGATCCAGGGTTGAATCCCGATCTGGGTGGAGTTTCCATGTTCTCCCTGTGTCCTTGTGGGTTTCCTCCGGGTTCTCCGGCTTCCTCCCACAGTCCAAAAACATGGGTCTAAGGTGAATTGGCTGCTAAATTGTCCCTATATAATATGTGTTAGTGATTGTGTGTCCAGTGATAGATTGGCGTCCTGTCCTGAGTATCTGCCCAGGATGGATTCTCACTCATAGCAACCCAACACGCCAATTTCGATCCCGTTTAGACGCCGGTCCCGTTCGAAGCACCTCGCCCAAATTCCTCCCTCTGTGCCATAATCACACCAAACGCACCTGAGACGGCGAGGTAATAACGGTGCGCAAATGAAATTTCCTGCGAGGCTTATTGATATTATTAAACACGAACATATTGCACTTCACAATCATTCGAGTCTTCATCACAGAGCCTGACATTTAGTGAATTAGGGGCTGCCGAGCGGCCCACGTCCTCCCCCTCAGCCCCGCTCCCCTCCCCTTCCCTTCGGTGGGTTCTGCTGATAGATCTGCGCTCTCATTCGGACCGGCTGACCGCTGATGACCGTTAATATCTCGTTGCATTAGCTCGTTTGCCGCTTAATGTGCTTTTGGTGTTTGTAATCGAGTAGCCGATGCCTAAGCAATAGCCGATTGCCTGTGGCTTAAACTAATATGTTACAATGAGGAGCATTAGGATTATTTTATAATTCCAAACCTCCACCCCACCCCACCCCACCCCACCCGTGTCGCCGCTCGGTACGACTTTAATCTGAAAGGAAATCAGTCCACAGTTCATGATGAAACATATTACTTTTGCATAAATTATATTGCGGCTTAGTGGTCTGCACGTCCGCCTCTCGGCTGAAGGTTTGAATCCTGGTCTGGGTGGAGTTTCCATGTTCTCCCCGTGTTCATGTGGGTTTCCTCCGGGTTCTCCGACTTCCTCTCACAGTCCAAAGACATGGATCGAGGTCAGTTGANTGTCATGTTCTCCTCTCAGCACTAGGGATTCCCGGTTCGAATCCCAATCTGGGTGGAGTTTCCATGTTCTCCCCGTGTTCGCGTGGGTTTCCTCTGGGTTCTCCGACTTCCTCTTACAGTCCAAAAACATGGATTCAAGGTGAATTGGCTGCTCTAAATTGTCCCTATATAATGAACGTGTGCCCAGTGATAGATTGGCGCCCTGTCCTGGGTGTATCTGCCCAGCGCCTGAAACGTTCTCCCCTGGATGGGCATGAGGAACTCTGAGTGACCCTAGTAGAGGATAAAGCTAATGATAATGGATGGATAATTTACAATAGGGTGGCAGAAGATAAGGATTAGATGGATTTCTTAGATTTGAATTCAGACTTTGATCTTCTGTTTGAAACCAAACTCCTTATGCATTCAATACAGAGAGCACCACCAGCACGACAGCTGCCCACCCTGACCGTGAGCCATCTCATACCCCGTGTGTCTGAAAGGGCCGTAAAGCCTCCTAAACTTCACATCCCGAGCTCGGCGGGGACGCCACGTCCCCGATCCTGTCCTGTCCATGCTCCGCCTTGCCGTTCGGCTTCTCCGATTTACTCCTCATGAGCCGGAATTACCGTTTACCAGTCTCCTCTTTCCGTCGCCCATCGCGTCTTGTTTTTCCAGCTGCTGTTGAACGTGGTTGAAGGTCGCCTGAGGAAAAACGTCATTAAAGCGCGAGATCTCGGGCTCGGAGTTGGATTTGCACCGTCTTCCTGTTACTCGGCCGCTTTGGGGATAAACAGGCCTCGGTTTGGCTCATCACTTGCAGTCAGCTGCTTCGGGCGGACTATCCCTGCACTTTGCTCTTTGCTCGGAACGTGCAACATCCAAACTCTCCCAATGATCTCCCTAACAATCCAGCCATCCATCATCTTCCGCTTTATCCTATATCAGGGTCGTGGGTGGGGGGGGTTCCCCATGCCCATCCAGGGAAGAACTTTTCGGACGCTGGACAGGACACCAATCTATCGCTGGGCACACACACACACTCTATATGGGGCAATTTGGAGAACTCAATTGACTTGATCCATGTTTTTGGACTGTGGGAGGAAACCGGAGAACCCGGAGGAAACTCACGCGGACACGGGGAGAACATGGAAACTCCACCCAGATTGGGAAATGTAACTCCAGCAGCACTGCTGCATTAAAACCTCCTCACCACATCAGTGTCACTGCAGAACTGACAATAAACAATCCACCACCCAAATGATACCTGTTCTGTGATGTTCTGGTTTTCTCCCACAGTCAAAAAACATGAATCAAGGTCAATTGAATTCTCCAAATTGCCCCATATAGTGTCTGACTGTGTGAGTGAGTGTCTGTTCAGTGATAGATTGGCGCCCTGTCCTGGGTGTATCTGCCCCCCCCCCAAACATCAATCTGCACCCTCAGATCAACAGGTAGCATGGTGCCCCCACTAGGCTTCAAACTATGGGGGTCCAAGCTTTTTGCCACGTCTCTGGAACTGCCTCCTGGTCCAGCTTAGGTCAGTGCAGAGCCTGGACATCTTTACAGCTCTGTTCAAGACATCTTTTAATTTCATTTCTTTTTTTTTTAGTGTTGGATGTTTGCCATTGTCGTGGTACTTTGAGATTTTACAAAATGAAAAGTGCGTAACAAATAAAATCTATTATTATTATTAGATACAGTCTTATCAGGCGCCAACAACCCCATCACTCTCAAAATCACGGTAAATACATTCACTTGATAATAACAGCGGCTGTGACTTTTCCTCCCGTTTTATTTCAGGTTGAATCGTTTTATTAATTCCCACAATTCAATTTCCCGTTCTTACGTTCTGCACTGCTGCCAAACGAACAGCCATCCGCATTAATAATAAATAGTGATGAAAAGGTGTTGCTAATAAAGTACGTATTAAGTATTTATTCCTACACATGTTTAAATATAAATAACACAGTGCTGCCTTTTCATATACATTAAGCAACATATTGTTAGGGAGGGGCGGCACGGTGGCTTAGTGGTTAGCATGTTCTCCTCTCATCACTAGGGATTTAGTTTGGAATCCCAATCTGGGTGGAGTTTCCATGTTCTCCCCGTGTCCGTGTGGGATTCCTCTGGGTTCTCCGGTTTTCTCCCACAGTCCAAAAACATGGATCAAGGTCAACTGAATTCTTCAAATTGCCCCATATAGCGTGTGTCTGTGTCTGTGTGCCCAGTGACAGATTGGCGTCCTGTCCTGGGTGTATCGGCCCAGAGTCCAAAATGTTCTCCCCTGGATGGGCATGGGGACCCCCCCCCCCCCTACGACTCTAATAGAGGATAAAGTGGAAGATAATGAATAAATAAATATGAATCGTTTCTTTATTTCTAACGCTGATGGCTCGTCGGTCGTTGGTCGAATTTTTTCTGGTACCCAAATCACGCCGTCTCTGTTCTTTGTTCTCTCGCAGATCCTGACTCAGTACGTCTACGAGCGCCTGGAGAAGGACTGCCAGCTGAAGAAAGTGATGGTCCCGGTGAGTGCTGCCGAAACGAAGGAGGGCCTCGTACTTTTGAGATTAAACCTCGTGTTAATGAGAGAAGGATGTAAAAGCACTCTGCCTGAGAGTTCAGCTTACAGCCGGCTGAGTCCTCCACCAGCGCCGTGAACGGCCTCCGTGTCATCTGCTTTGTTCGTTCATTCATCCATCCATTATCTTCTGCTGTATCCCATATTAGGATCGTGGAGGGAGTTCCCCATACCCATCCAGGGAAGAAAGTTTCGGGCGCTGGGCAGATACATCCAGGACAGGACAGCAATCTATTACTGGACACGCACTCCCTCACTCACACAGACACACTCTATATGGGGCAATTTGATCCATGTTTTTGGACTGTGGGAGGAAACCGGAGAACCCGGAGGAATCCCACACGGACACGGGGAGAACATGGAAACTACACCCAGATGGGGATTCGAACCGGGAATCCCTAGTGCTAAGAGGAGAACATGCTAAACACTAAGCCGCCCTGCAAAATAAATCCATCCATCCATTATTTTCCACTTTATCCTCTATTAGGATCGGGGGGGGTTCCCCATACCCATCCATGGGAGAACATTTCGGGCGCTGGGCAGATACCCAGGACAGGGGGACAATCTATCACTGGGCACACACTCACTCACACACACTCTATATGGGGCAATTTGGAGAATTCAACTGACTTGAGCCACGTGCTAACCACTAAGCCAGCGTGCCGCCCTGCTTTGTTCGGCTTTGAATAATCCTGACTTGGGGCCTGCGTGGCATCCGTGGAAGCGCCGGTCCTTAAGCTTTTTGTGTTTAAATATGATTAGAGCGACGGCATTTAGCAGGCCGGGAACGCTCGGTGATCTGTACGGTACGCTAAAGCACTTCTTTATAAGCACAGCGCTTTATGACGGATTTAAAAGGCCTCCGAATCGCCGGAACATAAACGGGATGCGGGACACTGGAAGGTTTTATGGATTGTAAACAGCTTTAAGAGTGAGGAGTGCTGATCTGATTTTGATGGAGGCGTCCGTGTTCTCTGTAGGTCGTGATGGACGTGGTCATCAGTGACGGCTATATTTAGATGGCTTTTTTTATCTCTGTGGGTGACATGCAGTATGAGGCTTATAAGCGCATGTTCCACACATAGTTCTACGTCGCGTTCTACGCATAATTCCACGTCCTGTTCCACGTCCTGTTCCACGTCCTGTT